>JAQQPU010014382.1:9350-22825 GCA_029168905.1 Artemia sp. Kazakhstan ARC1039 | reverse complement strand
TAAGTGAAAAATAGTGTGTGCTATTGTTGTATTTTAAGTTTTTTTGGCAATAAATGAAAAAATATTGCTATTCGTGCTGTATTTTAAGTTGTTTTTGTCAATAAAGGAAAAAAAAATGTTTTTGTTGTTCTTGTTATTAAACTGGTAGATAAATGGGAAAATTATTATTTATTCATTAGACAAGTATGGTTTCCAGCTAGTTGTAGTCCGACTGTTGTCAACAGCAGTATATATCAATTTAAAACACCATTCAGGTCGTTTCTGTGTGGCCCATCAATGTCTGGGAAAAAATTGTAATAAAATGTCATTGGAAAAACCAACGAAAATTTACTGTTGCTATAGTATTTGGCAGGAGTCATACGATCCAATAAATTCTTTTGCCAACTGCAATGTCCATGCCAATACAATTCATACGGGGACTTGATGTTTTTAATAGTATTGAACGAAACTCACGGCTGATTATTGATGATTTAGTTGAATCAATTGAACAGTTCTCACAGGAAATGCTACAACCGTTTACTGTTCGCTCTCATCATGAACACATTTCCATAACCCTAGTTCTACACAATCTGTTCCACCAGAGCAAATGTATGAGAACCCTTACTTTGAATTGCACCATCTATATTATCTACCGAGTTGTTTGTGACTCTAGCTCGCTAATAACTCTCAATATACAAATATATCAAGGTGCCCCCAAATTTCTACTTTCAGCGTACAGTCAGGCGACAAATAAGCCCTATGGGTACATTTTGCTAGATCTTAATCAGAATACCCCCGAGGATCTAAGTTTAGTCACAGATATTTTTGACAATCTGTATATCTTCCGATTAACAGTTGAAAAGACTATTAGTTGCCATAATAATATTGAAGAAACTACACGAAAATAGACATTTATATCCTGTTCTAGGCACTTCAAAATGCCCACTCAGGAATGCCAAACTCAAACATGGCGTTGACAATGATTTCATTAATCTAATATCTGAACTTCGTTCAAAATTAACTGAGGATAATGTGCACTTGTCAGAAGGTGTTAGACAACAGACAAAGCAACATCGTTCCACTGTACGTGCCTTGGCTTGCAAAAACAAAGAAAAATTTTTTAAAGAAAACGTCTCCTTCATCCGGGCGGTACCGTTTTTACACTTTTACTGCCAATAATTGCAGGACTTGTAAACAGTTTTCTCTAGATGGCTAAACCCTATAAATTGACCCCAATAGAACTTGTCCTCTCACCCGTGGAACACTTTGAAGACAATCTAAGCGAATTAATTAATGATGAAAATATTGCCGATGATAAAAAAACTAGTTTTACATCAAGATGGATTGCGTCGTGTGGACAAACATAGACCTTACCGTGAGAGACCCGTCGCCGTCATCACAGATCCCCTCAAACAGGAAGTATCTCCTCATGATTCTGCAGCAGTGCAATCAAAGGAGAAGGGATTGAATTCCATAGGGACAACAATTGGAAACCTATTGCCAGTGACCGATCGAGAACAGAGTAAAAGAGTAATATCATATCTCATGTTGGAAAGTTGTGGTGATTATTATCAAGTTCAAGTTGATAACACTGGGAAACGAATTATAATTCAGGGAAAAAGTTATAATCTACTTGATTTAATTTGCGATATGGTTACAAATCGTAAAAGACTTTTATCCTTTGACAATAATCTATACACATTTCTAAATGCATCAAACTTCCCCAAAAGTCTAATTGGCAATAGGCAAATTCTAAAGAAATTAAGAGAAAATACTAGAGGTGTTAATCCTCTAACAACGCCAACAACATTTAAAAAAGAAGAAGAAGAAGATTTTAATTCAATCTTGGAAAATACTAGCACTCCTAGTAGCAGCAGAAGCAATGATTTGCTTCTGCTGAAATTAATAACATTACATGATATTGTTAGGATACCCCCATCATCAATATCACATGATATTGATGATAATAACATCACAATTAATGACATCATTGACCAAAGCAAGACAAAAGCGCCCACGCACAAAGAGACAGCTCTAACACAATGCAATTTTTAGAAATAGTCGAAACATTGGGTGAGAATGAGTGCATAATTAAAGCATTGAATAAACGCAAACACTACGTGCTTGCGTTCAAAATGAATGAAGTTTTAAAACATGTCTATGAAAATATTGTTGAAGTGAGAAGTCTAAGTTCCACCACAACGCTTTCTAAAGTTGCCTCTGACATAGGTGGCAGCACATTAAAAAAATGCGAAAGAGTATCTAGAAAATGAACCGAGTTACACACTGCAACGGAATCGCAGGTTTGGTGGCAAACAATATCGACAAACTAAAGCCTTTTTTCCTCTGCATATAATGCAAACTGATCTTTTAACTTTAGACACGATTCAACGGCGTCACAATACACTCTACAAATATATTTCCGCTCGTAAAAAAGGAGCCTTTTATTTCAACTATTCAAAGGAGGAAGGCAAGATCTATATTATTTCACCTATTGCTGACGAAAAGGTTATTCTCAATGATAATCTAAAAGATGTTCTTGGCTTTAAGCTCAATATAATCAATGGTAAAAGTCCTGGAAACACTAATTTTATTTTTTCTGACTACCCACCTGCCTTCTCCACGGACACTTGTATATTTCTCTACGCTTCATTTGTTGAAGCATCCAGAGTTGGCAATAGCAATGTCCCCCTCCTACGAGTTCTTGAACAAAAAACCAATCAAGAACATATTCACCATTACAATATAAAGTATCTTCAGTATATCCCCGTAGACACTTGCTATTTGGAACTCTGTCAGTTAACACTAAGAACTGAATTAGGTGATCCCCTAGCAATATCAAAAGGTTGGGCTGTGATTACATGCCATTTTTGACCCGTTGTTGTCGGTGTTCAAAACAAACAAGATGCCTAACAGAAAAGTATTATTCATTTATCCTGATATTGACTGCTATGCTAATAATCTTGGCCCAAGACAACTGGGAAATGGAATGGACTATTACAAAGGTCGCTCATCAATGTCTGGCTATGCTCTTGGCAGTTGGTTTGCTAAGCTGTTTCGCTCTTCACTACCTCTGGCTAGAAATTATATTGTACCCTCTGTAACAGATTTTGTATCCTCCACACTATACGATTGGAGCTCTGGCAAGGATTTTAAAAAAAAGTGCTTCGGAAAATCTTAGGTCCAGTGCGCGAATCCTTGGCGAACAATTGAAATCTCATCAAAATGGAAAGGGTTTAAAAAGGTCGAGAAACAGTGCACCACTCATCAGTCTCTACTCAGGTCAGAAACGAAAGACATCACCCCTGTCAAAGAAAAGAAGGAAAAAGACGACACGCACAGTAAACAGTAGAAAAAGCCCCAGTAAGAGAATTGTTAGATCAAAACTGGATTTCTTTTCATAGATGGCATATCTACCGCATAAGGATTCCCAGCCTTCAATCACTTCATCTTTAAATCTATTCAATGCAGAAAATGTTGATGTGAGTGTAAAACATGGATACTATGAATAATTTTATCCACAGCAACCCCTATCCAATTTTATCCAGTTTCCAATTTATTCTAATGAAGACTACTTTATGGAGATGTCTTCAAAATTTACCGATTTACAAATGAAAGTCCGAAAATCCAATAATACATTGCCAGTTTGTGCTGATGGAATATCCTATGAAAATTGTATACTACATAATTTATTTCGTCAAAATATTGTCGAAATATATCATGAAATATTTAATATACCCCAATGGCCACCACCAAATATTAAAGTTGATATAAAATTGGAGCCTGCCCCATCTAATTTCATTTTACGAAAAGAACTTGCTGCCAATCCTGATGTAACTCTCTCCCTCACCTCGGCAATACTACATTTACAAAAGAAGCAGGTTATGAGTTCTGTTGCTTTGGCAGTGGAAAAACTGACAGCCAGTGGAAATACTATTAAGCTACTTGTTCCTCATAAAATCACCAATCAACGTCATAATGCCACAGGCTCACGCACCTTCACTGACTCATCCTTTATCAATGGCGAATTTCCGTCAAAATTAGCATTGGCATTTGTAAAAAGCGCTAGTGCAATAGGATCGTGGACTGGATGCCCACATAAGTTTGTAATGTTTGGGCTTTCATCTTTTGTCTGCAAAGTAAACGGAATCCCACTCTACAATGTATCTTTTGATAAATCCTATTGGACATTGTATGAGTTGACCATTTAAACCCCAGATCATGATTCACAACTATTTGAAAATGGTATAACCGAAGAAATGTTCGCTAAAACACATGGTATCATTGTATTGGATTTGTCTGGCACCCAGGATATGAGTATAGTACGAACGGGGAGTGTGTGTTTAGAGTGTATATTTGCCGACCCATTAGCTGAGAGTATTTTACTAATATCACTAAATCAATTTGAAACCTATTGGGAAATCACTCCCGAAGGTAGTGTTCTACTAGACCTTGCACAATGAATTCCAGTCAAATAATCAGTGTATTTAATATGGACCATTACATGTCCAAATACAGATCCTATTGTCGCCCCTCGGACTTTCTTGGAAAAATTTAAAGTGTCAACAATACCCTAATCATTGTTAATAGCAGTCCGTTGACAGTGAATACCGGCCATTGGTTGTGCATCTTTCAAACAATGAAGACGATTGAATCTATTGATCCTCTCGGCCTACCCTATACATTCTACACTCTACACATCAGCAACTGTAGTGAAGGCAGTGGGAAAATTATTATTCAAAATTGGAAGAGAGTGCAAGATATGACCACTAAAATCCGTGGTTTCCAAACGCTACTATATTTCGTGTTCAGATATCGCGGCTATACTTACAAGCAGTTTCTAAATATTTATGTAGAGAATCAACGTCTGAACGACTTTATCGTGGAATATATCCTCTCAGACCTGTATAATACTGATTTTAGTGCCGTACGAGTAAAGTTCTTAAAAATTTATGTGAATTTGTTTATTAACAAAGAAAAAATGTATACAACAATGTCTTTATTCTTCACTTTAGATTTCTTCTTCGGTGTATGGGCAACTGTCGACAACCTCTAATGCTGGTAGATCATTTGAATTCACTGTATGTTGATCTTGATTGGCTGCACAGTCAGGGTCACATTTTCTACAGTACAATGTAACTTCACTCTTGTCGTATCTCTTTGTATAGTCAATCATACTATTTGCATTCATAATGTGAAATTTACGTGTTTCAATCTGTCCATTTGAAGTAATATCACATATAGTGTTTTCAAATGGTGAATCACATTTGGTAACTGCCAAATAAAAATCACTATGTTTATAGTCATA
This sequence comes from Artemia sp. Kazakhstan ARC1039, assembly GCA_029168905.1. Classification (NCBI taxonomy): domain Eukaryota; kingdom Metazoa; phylum Arthropoda; class Branchiopoda; order Anostraca; family Artemiidae; genus Artemia; species Artemia sp. Kazakhstan ARC1039. The sequence goes on along the minus strand of JAQQPU010014382.1, from coordinate 17,538 downwards.
ATAGTCAATGTCGTCACAACGATGACGTAGAAACCAAATTGTCTTGTTACCCCAGCAGTTGAATCGTATATCTGATTATGCTTCCCAAAACAATTTAAATCTATGACGATAACAATCTCGTAGAAATAAACTAAAATCACGTTTGAAGTTCTTTCCAATCATGCCAGGGTAAGTATTCTCCCACTGATCACATTTGTCATAGTGGCAATTGGAGCATAGTTGCCCTCTAGGGTAAGAGTCACAAATCTCTTCAAGACATGAATTACAACCTTTAATTTGTACTGCATATCCTCTATGTAATTTACACAGGTTTCATAATTTGCACTTTTCATTATAGTCATCAATAATTGTACAATTCTCACATGATGACCAACTGCCAAGAGTGTCCATGCTTAGTGGACATGTATAGAACATTTCTGGTTTCCGTTGTCAATTCTTTCACAGTTAAAAAGAAACTGATCCATGTTCGATAAATTCAGACAGGAATAGAAGAGGAGTAACTTGGTGACGTTACATAACCTCTTCCGAAGGGTGAGCCATCTATATAGAATCTATGGCAATGTTTCCAAAAGTATATCCACGATATTATTCTGCTTTGTTTCAATTAATATATCAATAAATTGAGTAAAAGCATTTCAGTCACGTCGTAAAAGCTTCACACAATAGTCCAATGGGTGGAGAATCAGTTTTCATTATATTGTCAAGTGTCCCCTGTAAGAATATCTTCCGTTGAAGGGATAAATCGAGAAAATCGTCATCCAAAATCAAATGTTTTTCCATAATCACAAGATTCGACCTAATTCTCTCTTTCTCAAATTTATTCATTTTTTCAATCCTATCACTCTCACTGCTGACTCTAGACTAACCATGATTCGTTCTACTTCAAGAATATTCGATAACTCAAAAAAAAATTCTAACATAAACAAAAGGGTGACATTTTCGACTTCGAAACAATTTTATTGAGCGTGTATAAATACAACAATAATATATATTACACATGTACAATTAGTGATATAACTCATTGTCCTCTATATGCTTCACTATTGCATTTAAAGCACTTTGAAGTCTATTCACATGTGCTATATCAACTTTTGCAGAAAAACATAATTGATCCTCCATTTTAAATTTGCTTAAAAATAATACATATCTTGCATATACTTCATCCCATTCAAGACAAAGCCGTGATCCTCTTGTGATTTCCACCGCAATGTTTGGTGCTCTTGTATAATTGCTGTCAACTCCACTATCAACTTCAAATAGTGTAAACATTTCACTCATTATTGTAAATATATCCTAATAAACGAGTAAAGTCAAACTATTCTCACTCCTTAAATTCTATTCTCACACTAATAACAACTATAGCAAAAATCCTTCCTTATATTCACTGCGATCTTGTTCCGTTAGTGTTTCCGACTCCCTGATTGGCCTAGAAAGAGACACGTGATCCTGTTCCCGTTAGATACTCATATCTGACAATGATGTAAACGTTTGTCTGTATCCATTAGGCCTAGAAACATCTATGAAGCATCAAACCATATAACCATCGACAAACAGAACAGAACCAAGAAACAACATCAAACCATATAACCATCGACAAACAGAACCATAAAACAACATAACCAACAAACGTGACATAACCATGAAACTCTTATCTGGCAATGATGTAAACTCCCGTCTGTATCCATTAGACTTAGAAGCATCAATTAGTTGACCGACAAACAGAACAGAACTATGAAACAACATCAAATCACATAACCATAGACGCTCTTATCTGGCAATGATGTAAACTTTTGTCTGTATTCAATAGGCATTGAAACATCAAACCACATAACCATCAACAATGAGAACCGTAAAACAACCTCAAACATTCAAACATTATAACCATCAACAAAACATAACCATGAAACAACATCAAATCACATAACCATCAAACTACATAACCATCAACAAAACATAACCATGAAACAACATCAACATAACCAACAAACATAACATAACCATGAAACTCTTATCTGGCAATGTTGTAAACTCCCCCCTGTACCTTCTGGTGCATTCCTACTATCATAACTTGCAACGCCTGCCCCTGGACCCTGGGTTGTTGTGAAGACACCGGAGTTTTTTTTATTCCGACCTTTGAACTATTTCTAACAACATGGTTATCTCAAAATTGTTATCGGATACATTTGGGGGGAAAAGGGTGTGGGGGATAGTTCCCCTCTGATCTCTTTTGACTTTTAAAAACTGAAATAGAACTTTCAATTTTCAATCAAATGAGTCCTTTCGAAAGTTTATGTGAGCATCTCTTTAACAACAGCTGTATATGCCCTCCAGGCATAACTTACAACGCTTACCCTTTGTCCTGAAGGATTGTGTCGACCCCAGAGTTTTCTTTATATGATCCTTGAACCATTTTTTTAAAAATGGCTCTCTCAAAGTTCTTATCGGAATGATTTGAGGACATGGAGAGGGCGGGAAGCTTGTTGCCCTCCGATCTCTTTTGACTCTTAAAAGTGAACAAAAACTTTCTATTTCCAATAATATGAGCCCTCTCCAAAGTTTATACGAGAATCCCTTCCATAAGATGCCCCCAGAGCATTGCTTACAACGCCTGCCTCTGGGCCCTGGGTTTTATTTTCGACCCCGGAGTTTTCATTAAATGATCTTTGAATTATTTAAAAAAAATGGCTATCTCAAAGTTCTTATCGGCTGGGTTTAAGGAAAAAAGGGCATGGAGGGGGAGAGGCTAGGTGCCCTCCGATCACTTTTGACTCTTAAAAGGGGCACTAGAACTCTCGATTTCAAATCGAATTGGCCCCCTTTGAAGTTTATACGAAGAACCCTTTTGTATGAACTGCCTCTGGAAAAAAATGGAGGTTTGGGGAGGCTAGCTGTCCTCCGATCACTTTTGACTCTTAAATACTGAATTAAAACTTTCAATTTCCAATCAAATGAGCTCTCTATGAAGTTTGTACGAGCATCCTTCCTTAACAACCATATATGCTCCCAGGGCATAACCTACAATGCCTACCCCCGGGCCCTGGAGGGCTGTGTCGACACCGGAGTTTTTGTTATCTAAACTTTGAACTATTTTTAACAAAATGTCTATGTCAAAAGTTTCATCAGATGGGTTTGGAAAAAGAAGGTGGGGGGGTGGGCTAGTTGCCAAAGTATCTCTTTTGACAATTCAAAAGTGAGCTCGAACATTCAATATCCAATCAAAGGAGCCCTCTCTGAAGTTTAACCCTCTTGGGCCCTGGGGGCTGTGTCAGATAACAAAAACTAAAGTTTTTATTATCTGAACTTTGAACTATTTTTAACAAAATGTCTAATTCAAAATTTTTATCTGATGCATTTAGGGCGTGGAGGGGAGCTAGTTGCCCTCCGATCTCTTTTGAATCTTAAAAAGTAAACAAAAACTTTCAATTTCCAATCAAATGAGCCCTCTCCAAAGTTTATAAGAGCATACCTTCCATAAGAACCATATATGCCCACAGAGCATTATTTACAACGCCTGCCTGTAAGTAATCCGACGCAACCCCTTAGGGCCCGGGACCTGAGGGGTTGCGTTGACACAGGAGCTTTTTTTAAATGACCTTTGAACTATTTTAATGAAATGACTCTATTCAAAATTTTATCGGTTGGGCTTGGGGAAAAAAGAGTGTGTGTGTGGGGGGGGGGCTAGTTGCCCTCGAAAATCTTTTACTCTTAAAAAGTGAACTAGAACTTTCAATTTCCAATCAGATGAGCCCTCTCTGAAGTTTATGCAAGAATCCCTTTTATAAGAACCATATACGCCCCCAGGACAACACTTACACCACCTACCCCCAGAGCCCGAGGGGGTTGTGTTGACACCCGAGTTTTTCTATCCAACCTTTGAACTATTTTTAACAAAATGTCTGTCTCAAAATTTTCATCGGATGGGTTTCGAAAAAGAAAGTGGGGGGGGGGCTAGTTGCCCTCAGATATCTTTTTACTATTAAAAAGGTAGCTCTAACTTTCAATTTCCAATCAAATGAGCCATCTTTGAAGTTTACACGAGCATCCCTTCCATAAGAACCATATATGTCCCAGGGCGTATCTTACAACACCTGGCTTCAGGCCCTGGGGGGTTGCTTCGACATCTGAGTTTTGTTATCTGACTTTTGAACTTAACGGCTATATCAACATTTTTATCGGACACATTTGAGGAAAAAGGGGTGTGGGGAGGGGGGCTAGTTGCCCTCCACTCTCTTGTGTATATTAAAAACTGAACTAGAACTTTCAGTTTCCAATCAAATGAGACCTCTCTGAAGTTTTTACATGCATCTCTTCCATGTGAACCATATAGTCCCCCAGGGCACAACTTACAATGCCTGCCCTCGGGTCCTGGGGGGTTGTGTCGACCCCGGAGTTTTCGTTGTATGGTCTTTGAACTATTTTGAAAAAATGGCTATTTTAAAGTTCTTATTGGATTTCTCTGCGGAAAAAAGTGTATGGAGAGGGGGGGGGGGCTAGGTGTCCTCCAATATATTTTGACTCTTAAAAAGTGAACTAGAACTTTCAATTTCCAATCAAATCCGCCCTCTTTCAAGTTTATACGAGCATCCGTTCCATGAGAACTATATATGCCCCCAGGACATAACTTACAGCACCTGCCCCCGGGCCCTGGGGGGGTGTTTCGACACCGGGGTTTTTATTATATGATAAAAAAATTAAACAAGAAAAACGGGTTTTAATTTCTATAAAGCAGTGAATACAAACACTTAATTAAACAAAAATACTCCGAATATTTCGGCCCCACATCCGGGAGCCTTTCTCAGCGAAAAAAAAACCAAAAAAAAAATTTTTACATCAACATAAAAAACATACTAAACAAACAAAAGAAAAAATATAAATAAATAGGTAAAGAAAACTCACATATTAAATAAACAATTCCATTCACTGGCGTATAAACAAAATCGAATGTTTATATTGATGGGAACACGCCTTCTCACAGTATATAAATGGAAATCTATCAAAAAATGAAAATATATTCATACTTAAACTAAAACAATAAAGGTAAGCTAACCCCCGGCCCATAACCCCTAAATAGATCTCACAAGTTCATCACCCAATGTTTGAATTATAAATTGAACAGATTCGTTTGCTTGCAAGCTTAGCTGCAGTTCGTTTACCTTTCCCAGAATTTAACCCAGTCTGACCTTTGTCCGCAAGGTCATCTTTCGTACCCGAACTATTATTAAAAATAGTACTGGTTGAAAATTTTACCTGCTTCTTAATTAAACTATTATAAATCGAATTGATCCTAAAATCCCCTTCATCTCTATTGATAATAATACCCCCATATATTATCTTTTTTATTTCTATAATTTCCCTGAAGCTTTGTAAAAGTCCCACAGACGTATCTACTATTTTTGTTTGATCAAATAAAATACTGTGATGAGGAAAATTATAAATATGTTCTGCAACAGCTGACTCAAACGTTTCTGGTTTTTTGTTTTGTTTAAGAGCGGAATCTATGGCATTCTTGTGTTGCTGTAGCCTATTTTCTAAAATCTGTTGTGTTCTTCCCACATAAAATTTACCACAAGAGCATGGAATTTTGTATACTCCCTTTTGCAAATTTCTCGGTACCTTGTCTTTCCCTTTATTTAACAACGAGCTTATAGTTTGTCCTAATTTAAATTCTATATTTATATTATGTTTTTTTTTAATTCTCTTCTTAATTTTTGTGACAATATTGGGATAAAACGCAAAGTTATGTAATTTGTTTCTTGATTTGACCCATCTTCTTCTAATATTTTTGGTTCCGTCAACTTTTTTTTTCCTTTTTTCAATTATTTGAGAAATCATATTTTACGGATAGCCATTACCTACTAGAATATCCTTAATAAAAATTAGTTAATTGCTTATGTATTCTGGTGATGCTAATTTTAATACCCTATCAACTAAAGAAATAACCCCACCCCTTTTTACCTGGATCGGATGATTTGATGCGAAAGACAAGTAACGGTTGTTATTAGTCGGTTTACGGTAAATTGAAAACGCTAGTTCGTTATTATTGCTATGGATCAAAATATCTAGAAACGGTAACTTATTCTCTGTTTCCTTTTCAATTGTAAAAATTAATTCTCCTCCCAGATTATTTAAATGTTCCAAAAACCCTTCAATTTGTGATACCCCGTAATTCCAAATAACTAAAATATTATCCATATATCTGCCCCAAAATTTAGGTTTTAAAAATATGTTTCTATAGCTAAATTTTCTACACACTCTACATAAATATTTGCTAACAACGGACTTAAAGGCCCTCCCATTGCCAATCCCCTAATTTGATGGTAAAAATTATCTCTAAACGTAAAGTAATTAGTATACCTGCTAGTTATTCTGACTAAATTTAATATAGCTTCCAGTTCAATTCCCAAAGATAACTCTTCTATCTCATTTTTACGTTCCTCAAGTTTTTTGGATAAAATACTAAACGATTTATCAAAAGGAATATACGTATACATGGATTTTATATCAAAACTGAACAATCTAGATTCTTCTGATATTTCTACACTTATAAGTTTATCTTTTAAAAATTCCGAGTTTTTTAAACACGAATCTTGGAGATATAATAAAGGTTTAAGTGTCATTGCTGTCCATTTCTCGATTTTTACCGTTGGTGAATTGGTTGTTGAAACAATTGGTCTTAAAGGGATACCTGTTTTATGTATTTATGGCAAACCATATATTCTAGGGCTAACTGATCCCCTTGGAAAGAACTTGTAATACATCTGGGGTGTGATACTTCCATTTGTTTTAAGGTCTTCTAAATCTTTTCTTAATCTTTTAACATACAATTCAGTTGGGTCTGAGTTAAGTTTATTATATGTTGAAGCATCACTTAGAATTGTTTCTATTTTACTATCATAATCATCTTTTTCTAGGATTACTACTGTATTGCTCTTATCCGCTTTCGTTATTATTAGAGAATCATCTTTTTTTAAATCTTTTAAAACTTTAATATCTTTGTTCTTAACGTTTTCTTGATAACTACCAAAATTTTTTAAAATATTCACTACCCCTAGTCTTAACTCATCTACATTACTTATATCTTTTGGAAACTTATGAATCCCTGTTTCAATCTTTGAAATAATTTCCTCTATCGGTACATTTTTAGGATTTAGTCCAAATTTTATGCCTCTTTCAAGGATTTCCTTTTGTTCTTTGGTTAACTCCTGAATCTGTTCAATTTATAATTCAAACATTGGGTGATGAACTTGTGAGATCTATTTAGGGGTTATGGGCCGGGGGTTAGCTGACCTCTATTGTTTTAGTTTAAGTATAAATATATTTTCATTTTTTGATAGATTTCCATTTATATACTGTGAGAAGGCGTGTTCCAATCAATATAAACATTCGATTTTGTTTATACGGCAGTGAATGGAATTGTTTATTTAATATGTGAGTTTTCTTTTCCTATTTATTTATATTTTTTCTTTTGTTTGTTTAGTATGTTTTTTATGTTGATGTAAGAATTTTTTTTCCGTTGAGAAAGGCTCCCGGATGTGGGGCCCAAATATTCGGAGTATTTTTGTTTAATTAAGTGTTTGTATTCACTGCTTTATAGAAAACTCGTTTTTCTTGTTTAATTTTTTGTAAATGGAAAAGCAGTGTGGTCTAAGAAAATAATTTACGATATGATCTGAGAACTGTTTTAACAAAATAGCTATCTCAAAATTTTTATCGTGTTCATTTGGGAAAAGAGGGCGTCGGGGGGGGCTGGTTACCCTCCAATATCTTTTGAAGCCTAAAAAGTTAACTAGAACTTTTAATTTTTAATCAAATGAGCCCGCTCTGAAGTTTATACAAGTATTTCTTCCATAAGAACCATATATGCCCCCAGGACGTAACTTATAACCCTTGCCCTGAAGACTGTGGGGGTAGTGTCCTGCTCAAAGATAATTTCAAGGATTTTCAACTACGCTGAACAAAATGGCTATCTCGAAATTTGATTGGGTGTGTCGGGGGAAATGGTGGGCGTGGAATGGGTGTTAGTTGCCTTCCAATCACTTTTGACTATTAAAAAGGGCACTTGTCATTTAAATTTTCAATCGAACGAGCCCTTTTTGAAGTTTCTACGACAACAATTTCTATAAAAACTTTATATGTCCCCAGGGCATAACTTACAACCTTTCCCCTGAGGGTTGTGGGGGGGGGGGGG
>JAQQPU010014381.1:0-22825 GCA_029168905.1 Artemia sp. Kazakhstan ARC1039 | reverse complement strand
AGAATAAAAATATGATATTTTAGAAACGATTTTTGGGCTACATATTTGCAGGGTTGGGGTAAAGTTTAGAGGATCTGCATGCCTAATGTGTTGGGTACAATTATTCTGCATTTTATGGAGTAAGAATTTTTTTCTAACTTAACACTGTCAAAATACTCCCCCCCCCCTTAATGTGTAAATTTATAGCCCAAATTACATATTTTCCATCTTTTGTGTCACTTCTCTTTTTCTTGTCTCACTCTAAGCTGAAAGAAACTGACGAAAAAAAAACCTATAATGTTGCTCTATAATGCGTCAATGAATGAACGATTTGAGCGGTAGGGGCTATATAATACAAGTACCCAAAAAAGTGCCACTTTGTATTTAATTGAACATGTCTTCATTTTTAGGGTTTTTCAGTTTAAGCATGAACGCTATTGTATTCTCTGCAACCACAAGAGTGTTCCCCTCAAAAGAGTTCCTAGCATTCCAAATTTAAAGGAAAAAAAACATTACCCAGTGTCTTTGTTTTTGGGCACCAAAGTTGTTTATATAGATGGCTATTTGACTAAGTCCATTCCCTCATTCTTTGTTTTATTGACTTGGTTAACTTGGCTTCTTAAACTGGTGGCATTTTAGGTCTCTTTGTTGTGGGAAACTACAAGTAGTAGAAGTTGTTTTACAGCAAAGCTTTGAGTTTTTTCTTCTATGATTCCTTAGAAATTCTCATTTGGGCATAATAGGAGTCACTAGCGGCTCATTGGTATGTTCGATAGTATCATGCAACTTATTGTATATTTACATTGCAATTGTTGTAGTGAATTATCAAGGGATGAAATGATGAAGATCCTCACGAGCCATTGATTGTTCGTAGGGTGTCGAATTCACGCTTGGGTTGTTGGGTCTTTTTTACAGGAACAGGTCGCAGATTTGTCGCCCAACTGTACGGCATTGGGCATTGAACGCATGGCTTCATGTTGCCAAGCTGAGCATCAATCCAGTGTGCATCCACCACTGTAGACTGTAGTGTCTTCTGTTTCCAAACATGATACACATTTGATACCGCGCGTATCGTCCCTGGCAATATACGTCATAACCTTAGTTCAGTTTCCATTAGCTCATCGTGATGTGTAGATCGGAAACAATTGTCATTGCGCGTGCGTGGAGGCGGAGTATAAATCTTGTATGGTTTTAAATCTGTTTCCCATTTTTTTAAGGGAGAGTATAGCCTTTGTCGATACCGCTGTATATTATGGCTTCCACAGAGGGAATTATCAGAGAGAAAAGTCATTTTAAGAACTTGGGATTATAGTTTGCTTTAGTATTATGTTACATTACCTGAAACTGTTTATAATTAATTACCTGAAACTGTTATAATAGTATTATTTCTAAAGGTTTAAGAGACATATATATATAAACGCGTTGTGCTATTTTTTTCTTCTTTTTTTTGGATCATAACGAATCATTTAGTAGCTTTAGGACGCTCAATATCAGAGCTTTTATCATTTGCCTATTTTTAGCTGCCAATGTCCCTCAGATCGGCCAAGAATCAATTTATGGGGAAGCTGTTGAGCCTGCACAAGCACCTGAAGCAATTAGCCGGGCAGTAGCCTCGCTGCCACCTGAGCAAATGTTTGAATTGATGAAACAGATGAAAGTGTGCATACAGGCAAGTAATAAAGAACAAAAGAGCAAAACTCACTCATCTTCTTCTGAAGAGTTTTAGTGGGAGATATTTGCAGAGGAGGGTACATATACACATATGTGTAAACGAATGTGTTTATTTGTCCTTTGCCTATTATGAAACCATCCATCCGACTGCTATGAAACTTTTGGAGAGTTTCTGAGTATATCCCAGCAAAGGTTTCTCGCACACAAGTTTCTGATTGGGGGGCGGGGAAGGAGTTTTAGTGGGTGGCAACGTCGTCGTCTAAGTTTTAGCCTTTGTCTAACGTCGAGCTTAAGTTTTAGCCTCTGTCTTGGACATACCAGTGTGCCAGAAGAACTTCTGATTATATGGGAATCAAAATAGACAGTAAAAATCCAAAACTGTAAACTAAACAAAAACAAAAAGAATGAAATGGTGTATTATTATGTGTTTTTAAAGTAAATTCTGCAGAACGTGCTGTGTAAGACGGACGCATTTTATATTTGACTATCCGCGATCAGAATAATTTATGGGCAAAAAACCTAGATCTTGGCAGTTACGGGGCTGATCGACTTGGATCTTTGGGGGGGGGGGCATGTCCTTTGGGCTATGTGGACTTCGATTTTTATTTTCGTAAGTTAGGATGTCTGGGGGGGGTTTAAAGTGTGGCACTTCTTGCCTTTGATTGAGGTGGGGCTTTAATAGAAATTGCATTTATCCATGGGCCCAAAAATAGGCTATAAAATCTGAAAAACATAAACTAAAACTGAGACGCCAACATGGAATATCAAAGTTCTCTAAACATACAAACTTATCATATTGGAGGAATACGCAATGGCTCACAAAAACCATTGTAGGTTCTTGTATACACTGTAAGATTTCATGGGAAATGGACAAACCTATGGTATAGCACTCATTTTATTATCATGTCATCTATGTTTCTTGTGATTTACTGACATGCGATTTTCGACAAATGCCTGTTTAGTATGCACAACGCCGGCTGATGAACTTAATGCATGTCTCAAGAAATCAGTTCTGCGGTTAACGTGTAATGAAATTTACTTTCAACACCAATATGTGTGCTCAATTACAAAATGATACAACTATCGAACTTTTTGTAAACTATTGCTGGTTAATGGGTATAGGAGGATGAACATCGACATATCTACACAATGTATCACATTGCCTGTAAACTTTTGTAAGATAACATCAGCCAGAAACGAATCGATTCAAATGTTTTGCCAAACATCGTGCGGAATCAAAAAACTATCATTGTCTCAGTGAGTTATCGACATCAATGTCAATGCCATAATTTTAGTAATAAAAACGGATTACCAGATGAAAGGACAACATATAAGTCAATCTGAGAAAATTGTTTGAAATCACGAAATTGCATTATGTGAATCAGGAGTGAATTGTAAATTACCCTACGGAATTTTCGAATTCATTGCATTTGCCAGGTATGTCACCGCAGATTTATCAAAGAAAACTGGCATTATAATAATTCCTCTCCTAAACATTAATTCGCCGCAACTTTGCAACGATACAAGACTGCAGGTGAAAAAGCGGATGAACACTGTCGTCGAAGCTACTATTTCTGATGGGAAGTCGAAGAAAGAAGATGCCCTGTTGCCACGCAATCCGATTATCACAACAAAATAATTTGAATTCAAACTTCTACTGTTTCTGGTGCGACTCACTTTTACAATGACTATCAAAAAGCAAAAGGACCGCAAGTGTGTGGACTGGATTTGGAGAACCCGTTCTTCTTATATGGGCAACTGTATGTGACCAGCTCATTTTTCTTTCACTTTCTTACTATTTCTCCAGCTATTCTATTTTCTGCCATTTTGTCTGCTATTACATTTTATGGTTATTTTGCCAGCTGTTATATTCATTTGCTATTTTGTGAGCTATTTCAGTTTTATTGTAGCGGTCCTTTTAAATATTGAAAGTTTACTGAGACTGGGCTGGAAATTCTTGATGTTTCATCCTCCCGCAAAAACAAAAACAAAAAATCCGGAAATTTTTGACTCGATCCCGAACCGTGAGACAAAAAATTTTTAATTTATCAAGTGGGGAATAAAATCCTTCACCTTTTAATGAAAGTTACAGACTGGTTACAATCTTTTTAAACTGCATGTAATAATCGCTTGCCTTTTTGGCTTCAGGCATGTAAAAAAAAATAATTATAATAAAGTTTACATTCTGCCATAATCACAAACCAACTCACTCGCACTGTAAAAGTACTCAGGATTTTAAGAATACTCTGACATCATGGGATAGTTTTCGATTAGTTAATAGCCCAGAGTTACTGACAATTACCAATAATTTACAGTAAAACTTACTTTCTTGTTGGATATTTTCTTGTTGACATTTTAAAATACCAATAGGTTTAGAAAAAAGTGCCTTTGGTTTTCTTTGTTTTTCAGTTTTGACGCATTTAGAGATCATGGTATTTCTACTATAAATTAGCTTCTACGTCATTCTGATTATACGGTCTACTGGTCTATTTTGCCTGAGAAAAAAGAAGTAATGCCCGTTGTTAATTTGAGAATAAGAAATCAACCAATCATACTTTATTGTTTTAGAATAATCCAATAGAAGGAAGACAAATGTTGCTCCAAAACCCACAACTTGCCTATTCCTTATTGCAAGCTTTGGTTGTAATGAAGGTTGTTGACCCCAATACTGCTGTGGTAAGTTCTTTTTTAATGGCACCAAAAATTCATAAATGTTAAGATTGTCGACCCTAGTAGTTCTATAGTAATCTTTTTATTTATTGACACAAAAAAGTGGTAAGTGATAAGGCTGTTGACCCTAAGTGTTGTGATAACACTTATGTATTCAGCTTTTATTTATTTACTTATTCATACCAAAAATAGTCAACTCCTGTGCATTATAAACATAAGAAAGAAAATTACTCAATGCTCGAAGCGGGTGCATTGACTGTATCGATAGTAAAAGAAGCACACAATTAAGTGATATTTGTGAGCTGGCTAGCGAAGCCAATTTTGCTTTCTAGTGGCATTTATGACTAGTGAACAGCTGGGTAAACGATATTTGTGACTTTGTGAGAATTAGGTGAACTTGTAGAGAAAGATTTAGGCTATTGATAGAGATTGTTTATGGCCAGCACCGTTACATTATCGAAACGTTTCAACAGATGATTAGGAGATAGTTGTTCACAACAAGATATGATTAGGAGATAGGAGATTATTGTGGAGAACAATACATTGTAGAGAGAATTAACACATTGTGTAGATAGTTGTGCACAACAACAGATGATTAGGGGGTAGAAGATTATTGTAGAGAACAATACATTGTAGAGAGAATCAACACACTGTGTAGATAGTTGTGCACAACAACAGATGATTAGGAGATAGGAGATTATTGTAGAAAACAACACTTTGTAGAGAATATGTCTTGAAATAGGTGACTGCAGCAAATATTACTTCACACATTGTGTAGATAGTTGTGCACAACAACAGATGACTAGGGGATAGGAGGTTACTGTAGAGAACAACACGTTGTAAAGAATGTTTTGAAATAGGTGAATGCAGCAAATAGTAAAACAGCTTTCACATACTTTGTGACTAGCGGAAAGCTGTAAGAACAGCATTTCCAAGGGTGCGAGAATCAAGTGAGCTTGGAAAGTGAATTCAGGCCACTGATAAAAAGTATTTCTAGCTAGTGGGTTTTAGATCAATTTTAAATTATCCCCTTCATAGCTTTAAAACAACCCAAGATAAGACGTCAATTTTTGAAGACGTCACTTTTTTTTCTTTTTTTTGTAAATCAATAATCTCATAGTATTAATGAAAACTTAGAGTTATCATAAATGAGATGAGCAGGGGGTCATAATCTACCCAAAGAGTTTTGTTCAGGGGCGGCGTTTACCAAAAGAATAAAAAGTAAGGGTTTTACCTCATGTGGCCTTTTTATAACGGACTCAAATAATGTTGTTGTTATTTTGAAGACCAATTTGTAATCCAGAAAAATTTGTGAAGAGAATGGGGGGGGGAGGGGGTCAAATATGGCACTGCAAATTTAATAAGACAATTTGATTAGGGTAATGGAAGTGTTGTCAGTTTTTGATGGTATATTCTTTCCGCTGGTGTTTGCAAGAGTTTTGCAAGACGGTCTTGTATGTCAGCTATGGTTTCCGCTGGATACTAACGACATGCCTATGTCTTGTTGCCAATATTCCATGCCAATATTTACCATGGGCATGTGTAGACCTTAAAGTAAGCACAGTTGAGGCTAATATTGTTTTGAAAGTTTATTGTCTGTTGTTATCTGGGTATTAGCTGTGACAAGTGAGATGTGATGTGCTAACCTATTCTTTTTATTAAACGAGAAGAATATATTTCTTATGAGGGCTGACACATTCTTTTAAAAAGGAAAAATTAGTTCGAATTAGTTATTTAGGCTAGTTCAACTAGAAGTGTAGCCCACCGAGGATCAAATGTTGCAATATCTGCATTTTTTTTTTTTTTTTTTTATCTTTGTACGTACGGTAGACGTTTAAAGTACGGCAGTTTTTTTTTCTTGCTACTCATTTTCAGGTTTACACTAGGAAAAAAAAGTGAAATAAAGTGAAAAATAAGGGTAGTCGAGCTCGTGATGACATTTTTGTCGAATAAAAATGTCGGCTCTTTTATAGCTACGTATGTTGTAGAAGCGCAACCATTTAAAATAAAAAGGAATTTACCCAGATGATATTCTTGATGGTAATTTTTGCGATGATGGCAATTGTAGCAAGTGCAACCTTTTAAATGAATATAGGCTTGCACTTATTCTCAGAATGTACATCAGTTTTTATAAATAGCTTGTGACGCTAACTGGTTCACAAACAGCCCGTAAAGTTGAGTGTGAAATACAGAGTGTTCCAATATAAGCTAAGGTTCTATCGAATGACCTAAAATCTATGGGAATTTTGTGGCCAGATGGCCGGAGTTCTAAGCCGGATGGGGCCAGCCGTTGTCTGCAGGGCATTTCACATGGCTTCACATGGCTTAGCCGACTTCACATGGCTTAACGCTGCGACACCCTGTTCAGTAATGGTGTTACTGTCTTGATGGCTACATAATATTTATATTCACACTTCTGGTGGATTTTTCATATGGGACAATAATTTAAATTCGGTTTGCACTTATTTTCTTTCATGATACGGGAGTAAAAAAATAGAATCTTCTGGCTCCAAAACGCTTTCAAGCTTTTGCTGTGTAATTGATGTTTGTTTAAAAATAGAACACTTTTGAATGACTTGTCAATTAGTTTGTCAATCGCTAACTACAGAAAAGGACTTATTAATAATAAATCCAAACTTTTTTCTTTGGAACATGCACTGTAAAAAAGAGAAAAAACTTCAAGCGAACCGCATGGCAATAAAATAAGATAAAACTTTAACGCAGAGACAAATCGTATTCTTGACTTGATGGAAAGTTAAAAAAAAGACGATTTGCCTCCCTATTCAGTTAAAGTATACCAAGGATGCTTAAAATGAGGTCTGATTTTTAAATCAGGACTGTGTAGTTTGTAGAAGTTTTATCCGACTCCAGACATTTTCAATATACCGACTCTGACTCCGTTCAACAGAAATTTACTAAAACTCCAGCTCCACAACCCTTTCAGTTTAAAGCTTCATTTAACTAGATTTTATAAGTTATAACCGACTCTAACTCCGACTCCAAACATTTTCAATACACGGACTCCGACTCCGATTCCATTCAGCAAAAATTTACTAAAACTCCCACGCCGACTCCACATCCCTGTTTTAAGTTGGTTTAGTAGGAACTTAAACAACAATATACCTCTTCAAAACTAGGGAAACCCGGGAACTCCATTTTCAAAGGACCTACATATGCACTTGTGTAGTTTTATGCTTATTGAGAACCAAGTTTGAAAATATGGAACGTATGTAAAAAATCAAGAGAAAATGAGCGAAAAAATATCTCGTTAGGGACCTCTAGAAACTATGTTTCCTGATCGCTATAGCAGAAGACAAGCACTACCATAAATCTAACCTATGCATTAATATGGACATTACTGAATTTATTCGAGATGAAACCCTTCAGATTACTAGTTAATTGATTTCCCTTTAAAAGTATTTTTAGAAAGACCAATTAGCCTATCCTATTGTGTTGCATTTATCCCTCTAGTTGACTATTGGCATATCAATATAATCCTTATTTTATTATGATTCAAAAATAATCACTCGATTTTTACATATTCCCACTATCCTATATTTGTTCATTAGCCCGACTAAACATAGCAGTTTACAGCTACGCAGTAAGAATGATGTCAAGAATTTGAACCTTAACCAGCAACAAGAAAAGAAAATTTTTAATTCGGAAATTTCATGTCTTCAAAGACTGAATATTCGTTGGTCAGAAGGAGCCTCAAATGAAAATACTTTAGGACCAACAGAACGATCGTCAATTACCAATTACCGCTAATTATCAAGTGGGCCCAAAGATGGAGGTACCTTGGCCATATTTTTAGTATATACGGAATCATCAAAGCTGCGCTCCTGGGGAAGTCAGTTGGAGTTTGGAAATGAGATATACCTCGGAATATGTTAGTGCACATATATGACCATGACACAGGTTCCCTGAATTCTTTAGTTCAAACAGGATGGGAAGGATTCCACACAACTTCTCGCTTTATGCTACATTAGGGAAGATTTGAAGATACCGTGGGTGCCTCTGGTGGTATAGGTGGAACGAGGGTCCTAACTTTTATGTAAATTTCGGTTTTCTCGTCAATATGTATAAGATAAAGATAGTGGGCACCACAACCGACATATTTTTACGTCACAGATCTCTTTTGACTAATTTTTATTGTTATTTTAGCATATTTGTGTACTATGTACATTATAATACATGACTGAAGACTAGTTCTAAAATAATTCAACCTTTTCAATTTTTCTCCAATGATACCAAATAAGAACAGTTTGAGCTATTTTTGAAAAACTTTTTTTTCTGTTTCTATAAACTTTTTTTATTGAAAAGGAAAGGTCTATGTAATATTTTGTACTAGTAACTTCTTCAGTTTCTCTGAAACATTCATACCGGAAGACAACTTGTTTAGGCCATATCATATGCAGAATAAGATAAGATAAAGTGTACTTTAAAGCCAAGAATACGACCATAAACACAAATATCATAAACTTACATCAGCGAACTTCAGAAAACACTTAAATGAAACACTAAATTTACTAATACTAGAACTTAATGCTTAATACTAGAACATACGGGCATGTACACTAGAAAAAAATACACAAATATAATGATAATTAGAAAAGACCTTAATGAAACAGTACATTTACTTAATACTGGGATTTTCTTTTGGTAAACATAATCTACAGATGCCTCTCTATTCTACCATTTTATTCCATAATCTTTGCTATGTTCCTCAGGACAAAGCCGATCAGTAAAATAAACTTAGGAATAAAGGAGTCTGGTGTCTCACACTTTTCTCAATTATTAAGCTATGTGTCAAAATTTGGTCAATACTTTTTCCCCCATTCTCAACTTATTTTTCCAGATTTTTCTTTTTGCACTGAACTTCCCGTTTTTGGCTCAATTCTCATTTGCTAATTTTTTCCCTACTCACAACTTATTTTTCCAGATTTTTTTTTTTTTTTGGCACCGAGCTTCCCGTTTTTTGCTCATTTTTGCAGTAAATCCCAAATCAGTTACTTTTGCCGTCAGTTAGAATGGTTTTCTACGTTCCAAAAGAACAACCTTCTAGGTCAGTCTTGGCTCGTTTTAGCTCTGAGTCAGGACTTGATTCAATTTTACACATAGTCAGGACTCAGGTGTGTATACAAACAGTCATGCTAGATGATTGGATGCTACTTTTACCCAAGCAAAGTCCTAATACAGAGTACAAAAACAAGGTATCTGTAGTTTTACTATCAAAATTATCGATTAAATACTAAATACTATTAAATATTAATAATTTAGATTAAATTAGAATTAAATTTTATGTAAGATTAAATATTATAAGGAATTAAATCAAAAGAATAAAGATCCTCCAGAGCCATTGCTGGCGCATAGGGAGTTTGTAAACTATGATTCTTTGTAAACTCTGGCTACGTACTATTTAAGACCTCCGGAAGTATCAATTCAGTTTTTTAAAATATCCCTTCCCTTATCGTATAAGGTATATTATATATCGTATTCATGTTTTACGGTTTAATTACCAAAGGGATCCTGATTTTGGGCTCATCTACATTTTCAAGTTTGGCTATTTAGATGTAAAGATTGGATTTTTTTTTTTTTGCTGGTTTCTGCTACTTGGGGTGTAGTTTTTCTATTCCTTTTGCTTTTTGCTATTCCTTTGAAAAAAAGAATTCGTGATATTAATAAGAAACTGAATGTATTTTTAGAAAACTGGGTATTTGCACTGTTGTTCTACTGTTATTGGCCTATTTTTGTTTCTTTTCAACTGTTTTTAATCCTTTACAACCGTAGATGTGTCGCTGCACTCTAAATATGCATCCTTGTTTCAATTCCTAGTTTTGTTAATTACTTCGTAATTTTTTCCAGACTATGTTACAGAAGAGCAATAATCAACCACCTGTAGTGATGCCTCAAGAACAGCCTATTTTGCAAAGAGCTGGACCAATGCCAGGTCCATTGCCTGGAGCTGGTATTGTCGCAGGACAGCTACCCGGACTAGGTCAAATGCCTGGTCGGGGAATGCAGTTCCCACCTCGACCCCCGATTGTAAGAATGGGTTTTCAGTATAGTTTTAATTGGCACAAGTTGCCTGTTTTCATTTGTTTTTGTCTCAATTTATCTTGTAGCTTGATTCTGAACTCTTGTACATTCTGCTGCAAGCAAATATATATAGATATCTCTCCTGCTGCCTCTCTCTCTCCAAATAAATCCAGATTTCTAAATATAGACAAAGTACGATCATGACGCTCTCTCTCTCTCTCTCTCTCTCTCTCTCTCTCTCTCTCTCTCTCTCGTCTCCTATCTCTCTTTATTTTGGCCATTTTTTTGCCCTCCCCTCTCAAAATAAATTGCTGAATACGTGCTGTCGCTATTCCTTAGATCAGGATTTGGTGAGCTTCTATGACAACTTTTTACTTTTTTAACTTTTTACTATGACAACTTTACTTCTTTAAGTTCTTTTTTCTTGTCTTTGTGTTTTTCTATTTCTTATAATACTTTTAAATTTGTTGATTGTTGAATGATATTCTACTAGTCGTGTTTTTTTTTGTTTTTTTTTCTGTGTAAATTTTCAAAAGCCCTCAATTTTCATTCATTTCTGACACTTTCCAATGGAGGTAGCTCTGAGTCCACCTTTAGAAAATATTTATGTAGATTGCAAAGAAAACCTAACGTCAGATTGCAGTGTCTGTTATGCAGTGCATAACAGATGTAAATTCATTGCTGACTAATTATAATTATCTTCACTTACTTTTGTTTTCTATTTTAGCATCCTTCAGTGGAAGGCCCTTGGGGAGGACCACCAAAAGCGCCTGCGCCTTTACAGCAGCCAGTTCCAGCTCAGGACGTAGATTTTCGTGCAGCGGCCCGCGACATGGACATGCGAACTATGCCAAGTAGTCGTCCAGCCCCTGTTCCTGAACCGGATGCTAGGTTTGTTGATTTCATCTAAGAAAGTATTAACTAATTATAACAGGTAAAGGGATTAATAAGAAAAGGGTTGTTTATTTTAGCCAAATATTCTTAAAATAAAGATAGAAAAACGATCAAAAATGGGGTTTTTAAAGGTCAAATGAAAATACTGAAAGAACACAACAAAGCGAATATTTCAAGAGACAAACGCCTCTCTTCTTCAGCGCAAAGCGAAAAATATAATCAATGCGAGTGCCGAAGAACAAACCAACAAATAAAATGCGGAAAGTCAATGTGGATATAAAAAAAATACAAGATGATTAAAAATCAATAAAAGCCAAAAAATTGTAAGAATTAAAAACCCCATTTTTGCTTGTTTTTCTTTCTTTATGTTATGTCAGGCCAATGTGGTTTAAGAAATTATCTTTAATATTCTTAAAATTAGTTTTTTCGGATTACAATTTTGGTTTTATAATATATAGCGAAAAACCGAACGTTTAAAGCTAAATAATTTATTAATCAGCTAAAAGAGATGTAAAGCTTGGCTGAATGTGTCTTAAGATGCCTTTCCTTGACTGATCCCTTTGAATAGGATGCTGCAAAATGTATCTTTCTACAGCTATTATCTTGTTTTTTAACTTTTTAACCACGTCCGCTCCAAGCAGTATCGCCTTCCTCCAATTAAATCAGAAAGAGCGATTCTCAATCAGATACCAGATTCCTCATATTGTAAATGAACTTAATTTAGTAGAAATGTTCCCAAGTTTCAAGAGCAGATCTTTTGAAAAAAACATATTTCAAAAATGGTTCTTTGTCTGGATGTTGGGATTGATGAATAACTGATATTAGCATGAATTGTGTTGTGGTGTTCTCGCGCTGGGGTGGCCTCCTCTGTTATCTCCTACCTTGTATGTTTTTTTCCCTGTATTTCTTATTTCAGCATTTTCCTATATTTGTTTACGGCTGACACATCGAGCCCTGCTCTCCGTCGAACAGTTTAGAAATTTATTTGTCATGCGTTTTTGTCAATAAAAGATCTTGTCTTGTATTGACGTCCAATAGGAAGGTTAGGGAAATGTTGACGCCAACGAGTGAAGGAAGAGTCGTAGCCACTCTTTGCAATTAATCTTGTAAGAGCATGTGCCGGAGACTCGAGAGCACACAGTAATTAACTTAAATTAATTACCTTAATTACCTTAAATTTATGTTAATTACCTTAAAATTAAAGAACTACCAATCAGATGGATTATGGTTTTATCTAGAACCCTTGAGGAAGTTGGTGAGTTGTGATGGGAATACAACGTGATATTTGAGTTAGATTGTGCAGCCAATCTTGGATTACCTCCGCACATTGTTGAGGAGTATAAACTGTATCCTTGATAGTTTAATGAACAAGATATAAAGCGGTGACTTTACCTATAAATGCAAACAAGACAGTATGTTTTAGGATAGAGGATGGCACCGAAGGTGATTTGGAAAAATGATTAGGGGAATAGCTAACATCTCCCTTTCAACAGTGTTATAAATCAGGGTGGAAGCTGAGGGAAGGTGTAGAAAACAGAATACGAAAATCAGAAGTGTCCTTGTCCAACCTAGGAATATATGGTAGAGCAAAGGGATTCGAGTAAGGTCAAACTTGAGGTCTGGGCAGACGTAGCGTTTTTCAATCTAAAATTAGTCACAATTATTCGACTCGGGCGTAGTTTACCGCTAAATTTCGAGCTTGGCTTTCTTTTTAGATTAAATTCGAGAAAAAGAAGTTTTTTTTTAAGTGAAAGTAAGGAGTAACGTTAAAACTTCAAACAAATAGAAATTATTCCGTATATGAGGGAGGCTCGCTCTTCACGCTAATGTTTTTTAGTACTTTTAAAAGAGCTTCTTATTGTTCTAATGAAACGACCCTTGCGTTTCAGGAGTTGTTCTTAAAGAATTGGGACAAAATTCAAACTTTAGCGTAAAGAGTGATATGTTGAGGAGGGGGCAACCCCCTTCATATATGTAATAATTTATATTCGTTTCAAATCTTAATGGTGCTCCTTATTTTTAGTAGAAAAAAATATTTTGTTGGCTAGTCATTGGATCCTTGACAATCTTAGGGAAAAAAGAGGCGTGGGAGGAAGGTTAGTTGCCCTCTAATCTCTTAGATCACTTGAAAAGGGAACTTTTAATTTATGTTTGAATGAGTCCTCTCCTGATATTCTAGGACCATTGATTCGACACGATCACCCCTGAAAAAAAACACGTATCCTTGATGTTTCTTCTGGCAAAATATAAAACTACTCATTTTTACTTGAAACCTCTACAGTAGGATTCTCTGACACGCTGAATCTGATGGTGCAATTTTCATTAAGATTCCTTGACTTTTTGATGGGTAACACTAAACGTAATGAATATTATGTATTTGGAATCAGCACAAAAAACAAACAATTCTTTTGATGTATCTATTGACGTCAAAATTTCAGTTTGGGTTACTATTTAGCGAGTCGCTCCTTACTGACAGTTCGTTACCACGAAAGACTTGATTAGCTAATTTTTTTTCTGTTCTATGCAGAATCAATTAGGCTAGAGAGTCTGAATCAGCATAACATCCAATCTTGAAGTTCAATAAATACTGAATATAGAGGCTTTGGCTCATTTAATCTCATGTGGTTTGATGGCTCAGCCAAGTAATTTTTTTTTTCTTTCAGCGTCCGTGTTTTATTAATTTAAAATATCTGCCAAGAAAACACTACCTCTTCTGTGAAAAATAAGGTTATCGTTCGTACGTGTACGCTTAAAAGCATTCCGTAGTGATTGGATGTCAAACCTGACTCTTAGTGAAGAATGTCCTTTGACTCCACTCAGTGTATGTATCCACTTTAAACGGTTTGGACGTGTCTCGCGGATGAACAAGACTGTATATCGAGTAGCTTTAAGAATAGTCAGCAGACTAGTGGATAGAAAAGGGAATAGAGATCGGATTCTGAAAAAAAATCCTAATCTTATTTTTGACGTTGCTTTAGGATCGATCTATTGTAGTGGAAGAAAGGAACAAAAGACACAAAAGTCTGGACTCTATTCTTTTCCTATCTCTATCGATGAGAGAAATCCCAGTTTACGTAGGGATGGATTTATAAAAATGGTCTAAAACTTCAAGTATTTCCTGGGAACAGGGTCAGCTAACGAAATAACATTCATTATTGCGTCTGTCCTATCTGGATTATAGCTATTACGAATATGTAGTTGTAGTAATGATGTATTACTTTATATAAAGCAACAACAGCAAAAGTAGAGCAACAAAAGTAGTGGGTGCATGTGTAACTCAATCCCGTTTAATTCAACCCTTGTTCAATTCAACTCCTGTTCAACTCCCCCATTCAATCTAATCTAACCTGCTGCAGGTATTGAGTTGCGCGGTGGTTGAGCATAACGAGGGTTGAGTTACATGAGCGTTGAGTTAGACGGGAAGTGAATGGAGTTGAGTTACATGGGAGCCAAAAGTGGAGTTAAGGGCTTTGTTCTAACTTGGAAAACGGCTGTGCTAGTTGAATGAGGCTTTCAAAAATTGATCTACAGCCTGCGTTAGGACCCGACTAGGTTTTTTATTATTACTCGCCTCCACCCGCTTTCAATATGCTGGCTTTCCACGAACTTGGTATATCTTATGCTAGGTGAATAATTTTTCCTGAATTTGACCTATAGCCCATATTAGGGCCTAGGAAAGTTTTTCTAAGTTTCTACCTCCACAGATACTCTAGTTGTAAGGCATCAGAAACTGTAGTAAAATAGCTCCTCACTTTCAAATTTGGCTTAGAATCCAGCTCAGATCTGGGAGTCGCCTTGCCAAAATGTAGAGTCCGAGTGAAGCAGCTTTTTAAATTAAGATAGTTATAATATACACTTCTTTACGGAAACTCTTAAGAGCTAGAGGTAGGGAAGGGATGAAGCTGAGGATTAGAAAACTACTTCCTTTACCAGAATTTGGGTCTGTAAATTTATTACTACATTTTTCATCACCAATCGTAGCAACTTGCCGAGTGAAAAGTCGCTCTTTATTTTTAAGAAGAGAAGGAAAAAGTTGATGGTACAATCCAGTGTTAAGTAGCAATTTTCTTGCCTGGAATAGGGTTCCGTGTTACTTTTCAACCTGCCATCAACACAGTGTATATTTTTTTATTTAGTTGGCAAAACAATGTCAGGAGTACATTCTATTAACATATCATAAAGTGATAAAAACTATTGTTGAGAAGAAAAAATAATTTTTTTAGTCCTGTTCATTGAGAGACAAGGAGTAGTGTTATGTATTGACTCTTTTCTGTTTAGTTATGGAAAATTCAAAGATTTATGCTGTTCTATTGGATAGTTAAAGAATAAGAGTACATGGGTAATAATTATTAATTTTAGCTACGATAGTTATAGTAGAACTAACTGCAAGGCGTATTTGAAGTTTCATTTGCAAAGTATAAAAACATTTTGAGTAAGTGAAAAGCGCGTTTTCACGCGGTTTTCAGATAAACAGATAAACAAAGAAGATTGTAAAATAGTAAATAACAAATTATGAATTAGCAATTTCTTCGGGGATTTTTTTTCGTACAATTAAGGTGGACTCTTTGGCAGCCATAAGCACAGGGTATATTTCAGTTTTTCTAACGCTGAAGTTGTGGATTATATCAGGAATGCATCCCCTGACAATATCTATATGGGGAAACTTATCGTCCAAGAGAGAAAATCTGTACCCCACACAAAGGGTGGTATTATCTAATTACTATTGCTTTAGAAAGTTTTAAGTCATAATATAAACTTCATTTTATTCGACAGTTAGGGAATAAGACTGCCCATCCTGTATTCGTTTTCTTGGTCCTCTTTGCGTTGAGAAAAACAATCTGTGGTACTGAGCGAAAATATAGTAGTCCAAAAGCATTATCTAGTAAAGCGAAACGTCGAAAATAACTTTTTCTGTCATCTATGTAATATATACATTAAAAGTTTTTTTTTTTCGTCTTTTTTTTTATCTTCGATCAGTTATGATTGCTTTCTTTAGCGCCCATATGTTTTGGCTTTCCATCTTTTTTTTAAAGTAACTTTTAAAAATATTTTTAAGTTTTAAAACCCTTGTCATTACACAGTTGTTTGTTATTGTTATTGTGTTTTTATTATTATTATTTTATTATTGTTATTGTTTATTATTATTATTACTGGTTGTTGCTGGAATCAATAAAATAATTAGTTTTTTTGGATTCGTCCTCTATTAAAATTGTCGAACTCTTCTTTCGACATAATTCGAGTTAATATTTTTAGGTTTGCAAGGGAGCCTAGACCTGTGCCAGTTCCAGTTCCTGCTCCTCAGCGTGAAATAAGGCCAGCAGCACCGCAATCTAGAGGTCCTCCGCAACCGGTTGCACCTGCTCCAGGAGGCCCCAGTGGCACTGATCAAGAAAAGGTAAGACCCTATGGAATATACTTTGCCATATTTGAATTGGTTGTAGTAATTTAAATGGTGGTATGTTTAACAGCGTAGATTTAATAGGAGAGTGTAACGTGGAACTTACTTTGGGTTTTTGTTTTAGTTTAAAAGCAGTGATTTGTTAAGAAACTTATTTCTTAAGTATCCAAGGTAGAACAAAAACAATTTTTATTTCGAAAGCTCTAATTTCTACTACCTGAATAAGTGTATACTCTTTGTTAGTACCAGTGAATGAATGTTTTGCCCCTTTACACAAATATAAAATTCTTAGAAAGCTATTGCTTTGTCCGCGTGAGTTTGGGCCTCCGCCCCTTTGATTTTTTCCTGTTTCAGATGGTTTTAAGATGGCTTCCAAGAGTTTGGGCCTCCACCCCTTTGATTTTTTCTCAAGATCTTTGGATTTCAGTCCTAATGCTGGGGTTTGTAAATATATACTAACAAACTTTACAATCAAAACCATGTATATATTGCTATTATTTATATCCGGTAATTTTTTTTTTCAAGTTTAGGGTTTTCGGCACGAGAAACTTAATTAAATTCTCAGTTGCAGCCCTGGAAATGTCGAGACGCTGGATAGGTGGTCAATCTATCCCTAAGTTAAAAAAAATAGCCCTCAGTATGTTAATTAACAGTCTTTTAACAGGGGTTTTATTGTGTGGGCCTGTACATGGCACGTTGAGTTTCGTCGTTCAAAAGCTGCTATATTACGTTATATTAATACTACAGGTTAGCCGAGAACTCATGCGCTTTTGGTTATCTGACTGTTATCATTTCGTTGCGTAAATAAGGTTATTTGGTATGCAGGATATTGCAGAAAAAAAATTATATCAAAAAGTCTATTTTCTAACTATTTCAATGAGAGAAGAAGAGATCATAGGAATATTGTTAAAATAAACGTGCTTCAGAATATCTCGAATTTTAAACATTAACTTAAAACATATAAGAAAACGTACGTTCCAAACATCTTGAAAACTAAAAAAGATACAAGAAAACGAATTACGCAAATGGATTTAATATCTTGAAGCAAAGAGAAGGCTATAAATCTGAGTCTAAAAATTGGAAAGATCCTCTTGGAGATTGGAGATAATACCTCTGGATTTTTTGTATTATTATTTTTATTTTATTTTTTTGTAGAAGGAATGTGCGATTACTGACGAGCGATAACCGACACGCTGTATGATTTATTTTAGAGATGGAGGGCAAAAATCATAAAACATAACATAAAGAAAACATAACATAAGAAAACATAAAGAAAACAAATAAAAGAAAACAAAAGGATTATAAGAAAAAAGGGAGAAAATCATTTAGACTATATGATTGGCTAAAGAGCCGGAAGAGCCAAAGCTCCGGTTGGGGTGGGAGGATGTCATAAAGAAAGATTTAAGGGAAATGGGAACTTCTTGGGAGGGTGTAAAGAGGGAGGCTTTGAATAAATTGGGATGGAGGAGGAACGTGAGTAGCTGTGTTGGGCTCAGGCGGATTGGTGCTGCGGTGAGTTCTTAGTAGTAGCAGTAGTATATGTATAACTCATGACTCAAGCCGTATTCGCAGCTGACATGTTGCTTATGCGATTCTTTAAAACAAAATGATTGATGTGATAATTTCTTGGACCACAAACTTTTAATTAAAACTGTGAGCTTTGAAAATCTAAATACTGGGAGTGTCAGAAATTTTTGGTTTTATATCGGGAAGTCTTTATCAATGGGAAGAAAGAAAAAAAAACAACTGGATTAAACAAATTAACCCATACTAGAAAATAGCATCAATCTTGTTGTAGAACAGTAGATTGATGTTCTGCTTGGTAATACAAGGCCCAGGGATCGATCCCCGCCGCAGCACGGTTGGTTGGGTGACTAGCTTGCTACTTGTCCCTGTAAAAAAAGACCGAGCAACTGAAACGTCGATTCGACGCCCTGTGTGCCAGTAATGACTCTGGAGTATTTTTGTCTTTTTAATTTTTTAAAATAGCATAAAAATATGATAAAAACACATAAATTGCCATATCATAAAAATAAATAAAAAATAAAGCAAATGAGACGTATAGCCTATAATTCAGTTAATATTAAACGCCAGCATAAATTGCTTCTAATAATTTACTTTACAACCAAGATTGTTTTGGAATAATTTTTATTTGATGGTTTTTATTAGTTTGAACTAGCATTTAAATTTCCTTGACAAATTGAAATATCGGGTTACATAACTTGAACCTGTTCTCACGGTGCATACAGACAAATTTTAATTCAAACAAAGCAGTTCGGTTATGCAGTCCCTTAGATGGAAAGCTAAAAGATGGGTCTCTCTAGATGGCTCTGCATTATGATTGAAATGAAACAATGACAGATGACGTAAAATCTTTTGTGGTGCTCAATTTATATGGTCAATTTGAATGAGAATATTGCTCTTGTTATAGAAATAAAGGGTAAGAAAATGCCATTTTATGAGATTTGAATGTGTTTTGGGGCAATTAAAGTATACTTAAAGGAGACGCATCCTCATTTTGTGAATGGATATACGCGATTCTAGTCATTTCGGTTACAAACGAGGAGCGCGTTTTCAGGAGCTGTACAGAAGTACTTAAAAATTGTGAAGCAAATACCATATTACGTGGAAAGGCTAGTTCTAGGGGAAATTCGGAAGCTCATTTAAAATTTTTGGGTGGTCAAAGTAGAGGTTTTAAACAGAGCAACATGAATGAGGAACATTTTCTTGCATTTCTGGATTCAAGCAGCTGTGTTTCAAATAATCGAAATTCCCTTAAAAAAGGGAAGTATCTGTACTACAGTTTGATTAAAAAACAAAGCATTAAACCTGTCAATGGCAGATCCAGGGGGTAGAGGGGGCGCCCCCCCCCCCTAACGTAGTCTAAAGTAGTGTAATTTACTTAATTAACTCAAGTTTGCGTTAATTAAACTTGCTCCCAACGCAAGTTTATCGGATCAACCTATTTTGCGCCCCCTCCCCCTAAATTTTTTTTTATCGGATCAACCTATTTTGTGCGTCCCCTAAAAAATCCTGAAAAATCCTGGATCCGCCCCTGCTTTGAAATATTTGAGCTGAGATGTTGAAAATTGTATTCACTTAAAATTTATTCAACTGAATATCTTGTTCTTTCTCTCTATATTTAAAGGGATGTAAAGGCCGGATCTGAAGTGAACAACTCTGGGAGTGTTGCATCTGTTACACGTTTGTCGTTTCCCATTAGACAATTACCGTAGTGATGTGAATCTAAGGTGTGTGGACCTAGGCGGCTTAACCTTGTTGCGAATTTTTTGCAGTTAGAACATTTCACAGCTGTAAGAATTATTTGTTTTCTGTTGAAGAGCCAAGTAACCTTTTATTTAAAAATTCTGTTATTATCATCCCCTATCTATTGGTCTCATGGAACTATTTTATTGCAGGCGGCATTGATCATGCAAGTACTACAACTAAGTGATGAACAGATTGCTTTACTCCCGCCAGAGCAGCGTCACTCAATTATGGTGCTCAAGGAGCAAATTGCGAGATCTCAGGGGAGATGAATGTTCTTTTTTACTTCTTTGTTTTCTCATGATTTACTAATAAAAATTATCATTATTAAACTCAATATAATGGCGTTTTAATTCATCAATTTTATTTTTATTGATCTTCCGGATGTAGTTAGGGAGCATTACCTTTGTTTTCGCTGTAAACAATAAGTAGAACAATAGGGATTTTTTATATATATATAAGACAGTGGAACACGACTTTAAATGAATATTTCGACCCTATATCCAGGGGCCGTCCTCAGCAAAACAAATGAAGAAAAAACCAATATAAAAGAAACTCACATTAAAATTCAATCGTAAAAACAAAACAAAAATTCAAAACAGCCCTAGCATCATTCAAGGAAGTTCAACCAGGACTGGTACATCAAGCGAAATGAAAAAAGACAGTCCATTCAAATGAAGTAAGAAACGCCTACAGACAAGCTCTCAAAGTTAATCTTCCCTTTTTGGCAGCCAGCCTAGAAGGTCTATCCGTAACAGGTCTACTTATTGTTTATGATGGAAAGGTAGTGTGGTCTTCGTCGCTATTTATGTTTGCTCTGTGCTTATTATTTCAACCTTTCCTTTCGTATGTTTTACTCCTTTGAAGCATCTTCTATTAGGGCTGTTCAAAGTTAAATTCTAATATGGTTAGACATTTCCAATTAGCTAATAGAGTTAGATATTCCTCTATTAGGCTTGTTCAAGGTTAAATGCTAATAGAGTTAAATATTTCCAAAAGATTGTCTGCTGCATTAAGATAAAACCTGGGCCAATGGATTTTATTGATTTATTTAAATTTTTGAATAGAATATGTTTGTATTCAATTGTAACCTCATGCAAACAAAACCATAACATTTAATATTTCCCTGTGAGACCTGTCACACTGGGACAAAATAAAACGTTAATATAATCATGATAGATATGATGATACAATCATGGTAAGCAACTTGATTCCTTCCAAAATTAAACTAATGCTTTTCATAATTTTTGCCTTCGCTCTTATCATCATTCATGTAATATATTATATGGCCTTGATTGAAGTACTCCTGAAATAACGAAGTACAGTAGTTCTTCTTTATCGAAAGTCACATCAATAATGTTCAATATGTTCTTCTTTCTTTTCTTTGGTTTATTGTATGACCCCTCATGATGTTTCCCTGTGAGGCCTGTCATCCTGAAATAAAATATAACGTTTTGCTTAACCCTGGTACAAGTTTGTTGTAGTGAAAGTAATTCACAGCTCATTATCAAAAGTTCAAAAGTCACATTAATAATGTTCAGTATGTTGTGTTTTCTATTTTTATTTCTTTTTAGTCTATTTTATTACCCCTTATGATAGAAGCGCTGATTTTCAAAGAAAATACAGGTCAAGTTTTACTAATTCTCAATTTAAAGGCATCAAATTTGTGTTTATTATTCTCCTCGCTATTCGCCAAGTTAGCCGCTTAGTCTACGATTTTCCTCAAAAAAAAATTTTGATTTATCGTTTTCCATTTCTATATTTTAAAATCGATTTAAAGACAAAAACCTTTAAACACTGATTTAATTTTAGGCATACCGCTTAAAGTTTACACCACAATTATCAAAAATAACTGTAGATTGAGACGTTTTATATCACTTTTTTTCCTATCTTGGATGCCTTGATTTTTTTTTTTTTTTATTTTTTTTTGTTAAAATCCGAAATCCATTTTTCAATTTCTTTTCCTGTAAAATATATATTATGGAAAATATTACCTTTTGAATAACTGCGGCCAATTTTTTTCTTAACTGCTTGGCACAAAACAAAAGGAAGAATCTCACATCTTGTGTCAAAAATGTGTAAGAGTTAACATATTAGAACAAAAAGAAAATTCCTGTAGTAGATAAATTTCTGTAGTAGATATTCAAAAGCGGCTGATTCAATAAGAAATTAAAAGTTCTAGTGCCCTTTTTAAGAATCAAAAGCGATTGGATGGCAAAAACTTGTGGATTCAGCTTGTGGATCCCTAGTTCCTGGGCTGCAGTCAAAGCAACTCTATTAGGTAATGAAGCCTCACTGATCCAGTTAGGAGCATTTGTTAAACAGAGAACCTTTCAGTTCCGTTACCTACTTGGGTCATTGTCATTAACCCTGTCTCGGGTATCGTAGGGTCCCAATTATTTGTCATCTAAAGGTCCCTTTTTCCTTTTGTAAATATTTATTATTATGTGAAAGATTATTCTTAGTTGTGAAGCTTTGATCCATCCTTTCACAAGTAGCGTGGCTACATAATTAAGATCACCCAATTTTGTGCGTTTTGCAGTTCATTCGTTTTATCCCCAATGAGAAAGCTGCCTTTGGTCGTATGTTCTGCGCCTTGAGCACTTAAGTGAAAAGAGGAGATTTTCCATTTTGTTATTTTTATACAAGATCCATGGCTGAATAAAACTGCGACTTTATTTTGTAAACAGTGTTTATTTTTACCCTGTTTTCTGGCGAGGGTGTTTAATACAATAAGGTTAAGCATGGTTTGACTCGAGAGTTGAACTCCTAATTCTACTTTAAGTATTCCTCGGCGGTAGGAATGCCAAGGGGCTATTATATTCGATTGCAAGGGGGTTTTGCTACGAGGCATAATTTGCCCACCGTTATGCTCACGTTACGTACACCTCTGCACCGACCCGACTG
>JAQQPU010014380.1:7518-22826 GCA_029168905.1 Artemia sp. Kazakhstan ARC1039 | reverse complement strand
TTAGCAGTATCCCAAGAACGACTGAGGGTATTATGTTAAAACTTTTGTACACAGTTCCTGAAATTAAAAAAAAATTAAAAAAGTATAACGCTTAAGCTCCTTTGCATTTATGTACCAATGAGACCAATACAAGTAAAATCATTTTTAAGATAACAAAGGATTAAAATCCCAAACTGACGCAATGATTTGTGAGAACAGGCGATTAACAAAAAAGAATAGTTATTCAAATTAATAAATTTCATTGAAGTTAATTGGAACAAAGGAAATTCTTTGACAGATCCACACAAAGAAAAAAAATAAACCAAAAATAAATAAAATGTACTGAATGTATGAATGGCGAGATACTAAACATATCTCAAAAATATCACTTAGAAGAAAAAAACTTATTTTTGACATAGTCTGCTAGAGTACGAATTTTCTAGTGACACTTTCACCGTTAGGCTTTGCCAAAATTTGCCCATGATCAGTCCAAACATTTCTATTGCCAAATTTGTCCTTTGCGGCATTTAGCATCTTACGTCGCCTCTTTGTCAATGCTTCCGATAGGAAAATTCCACTTTGAAGCTAACCTGGCTTTTGCTTTGAAGACTTTCCAGGCTATATCACTATTCACAAATTTAACTAAAACAGGAGGGACTTTGTCGTTTAGGAAGGCATCGGTTAAAGCGGGAAATATTTTGAATCTGTAGATATTCCTAATTTGGGCAACATTTATTTCAGTCTAGTTCATTTTGGTTACGAAAACTTGCAGGATTGTTGATTGGATGTCAGATCTCAGCTGCTGCTTAACACCGTACAAAATTAGCAAATCAAGCAGCACTTCTTATTCAAATGCATCTAGTTTTACCTCAATCTTCCTCATTTTTCTTCTTGATTTATAAATTGGTTTCGAAGAGTTTTCAGCGACTGTTCGATTTTTTTAAATTTTGGTTGGTAATCAAGAGCAATCAAGTCATATATTTGACAAATAATGTCATGGGATGACTGGCGGAATGAATGAGCATCCGACAACCTTTCATTAACCTTTTTAGTTATATTTTGAATTAATTCTCGCTTAGTTTTTTCTAGGTCAAGTTCCGTAGAAGTGATTTTATCCATCAACAAAGCACATTCTCCTGCGTTAGATTCTTTAGTTCTTAACGCATTATATTTATTGGGAAGGGATTTATAAATATCGGGTGAATTTTTCAATTCCTCAAATACAGCCTATACACCTGCAGTATGTTTTGTTGAAGTTTGGCTAACGTTTGGATTATATTCTGAAAAATTGGCTTCAACAAGTCTGTATTCACCATGTGTTTCATAGCAAAATACCAAATATGATGGCTTTCCTTTGCCATCCTTGGACACTTTTAGCATCTTTACTGGCCAAGGAGGATAATTTTTGAAGTTGGCTAACGCAATATCAAACTCTTTAAATGCAGGCATTTTCTATTAAGCAGAGGACAAAAGTAAAAGCAACTTATCCTTATGTAAGGTAAAAATCTCAGTGATAAATTTAGTTGAAAGAATGTTCCAAAGATTCCATAATATACAACCAAAAATCCTATATAATCCACTTGTATCAGTCTATTTCAATACCAATTAGCTTGGCACCAAAGGCGAACACAGGTCAAGTCGCTCACAGTATGTTTACTCAATGAAAACCGGTTCAGTACTGTTCAACTCAAGTCACAGGCCATTCGTAATTTTCTTCTTTTTTTTAATCAAACATATTTCAAATGGCAGAATAAACAAACAGACAAATTGTCGAAAAGCAACATCATTTTCACAAAGCTAGGCGAGTAAAAATTACCATAGCATTCTCAAGTTCATTCGTAGAACTCCAAATTGCTGATGATTTTTTTCTTTTGGAAATATTGTATTACACATAAATATTATGATTCACTAAAATTGCATCTACTTCTTTTCACTAATTTTTGTGGGTGTTCCTACTTGACAGCTACATTTTGAAAATCAATTATTTTTTGTCAAGTTGCAAGAAATAGTTCCAAATGGGTGCCACATAAAGAAAGCTTGCATTTTCTTTTCTTCATATCTAAGAAGAAGTTTAGAATCAAGTTTTATTGTCGTTATAAAATGGGATAAAACATTTATCTCATTTCAATTAAATTATAAAACATTTTTCTAATGAAAGTAAACAAAAACTTTGAAGTTTAAAACAGACAAAAAATTATTCAGTAAATGAGTCCTCTCTGCCACTGCTTTTGAGATTGATGCTCGATATCTACCTTAATATTTACATTAAAATATACCCAGTAGGCAATTGTAAGGGTCAAATTTACTAAGTTTCTTCTAAAATATTTAAAGAAAAAAATATGGTGCTTAAAGAAATACAGCATTAAGTTCTGTATTTTAGAAGCTGATGATAAGCTCTATGGTGCCATAGTAGTATTTATGTCTGCTTGATAATCATAGGCAGTGCAATAGCGCTGCCTAAGTAAAGAGCGATGTTGGCACAATGTATTGGTTTTTTTTTCTCGGTCTTAGACGAGGGCACTTTGTATCGAAGGAGTTGTCGTAGAAACTTTGAAAAGGGCTCATTCGATTGGAAATTGGACTGGCTAGTGCCCTTTTAAATAGTCGAAAGTGATTGGAGGGCAATCTTTTTTTTTTCCTTTAGACCAGGGCACTTCTTATCGAAGAAGTTGTCGTAGAAACTTCAAAAAGGGCTCATTCAATTGGAAATCGGAGTGGCTTTTGCCCTTTTTAATAGTCGAAAATGAATGGAAGGCAACTAACACCCCTTCCACGCCCACCATTTCCCAAAACACATCCAATCAAAATTTTGAGACAGCCATTTTGTTCCGTGTAGTTGATTTCCAGATAGAAATTATGTTTTTGATGAGGAAACTCCCCCACAGACCTCAGGGCAAGGGTTGTAAGTTATGCCCTGGGGGCATAAAAGGTTTTTAAAGAAAGCGTTGTCGTAGAAACTTCAAAAAAGGCTCATTCGATTGGAAATTGAAAGGGATAGTGCTCTTTTCAATAGTCCGAAGTGATTGGAGATTAACTAACCCCCCTCTCACGCCCATCTTTTCCCCAAACACATCCAATCAAAATTTTAAGATAACCATTTTGTTCAACGTAGTTGAAAGTTCTGGAAATTAGGTCTTTGAGTATGATAACCCCCTCCCACACCCCTCAGAGCAAGGGTTGTAAGTTATGCCCTGGGGGCATATAAGGTTTTCATAGGACGCATTGTCATAGAAACTTCAAAAACGGCTCATTCGATTGGAAATTGAAATGGCTAGTGCCCTTTTTAATAGTCGAAAGTGATTGGAAGGCAACTAACACCCCTTCCACGCCCACCATTTCACCAAACTCATCCAATCAAAATTTTGAGATAGCCTTTTTGTTCCGCGCAGTTTAAAGTTCAGGAAATTATAGCTTTCAGCAGGGCGCTCCCCCCACAGTCTTCAGGGCAACGGTTATAAGTTATACCCTGGGGGCATATAAGTTTTTATTGAAATCTTTGTCGTAAAAACTTGAAAAAGGGCTCATTCGATTGGAAATTCAAAGGTCTAGTGTCCTTTTTAATGGTCGAAATTGATTTGAGGGCAACTAGCCCCCCTCTCACTCCCACCTTTTCCCCAAAAACATCCAATCAAAATTTTTAGATAGCAATTTTGTTCAGAGTAGTTTATTTCCAGATAGAAATTATGTTTTTGAGGAGGACACTCGCTCAGAGCCCTCAGGTCAAGGGTTTTAAGCTATGCCAGGGGGGCATATAAGGTTTTTGTAGAAAGCAATGTGGTAGAAACTTCAAAAAAGGCTCATTCGATTGGAAATTCAAAGGGCTAGCGCCCTTTTTAATAGTAAAAAGTGGTTGGAGGGCAGCTAACCCTCCTCTCACGCCCACCTTTTCCACAAACACATGCAATCAAAATTTTAAGATAGCCATTTTGTTCAACGTAGTTGAAAGTTTTGAAAATTCGGTCTTTGAGGATGACAACCACCCCCCCCCCAACAGCCCTCAGGGCCAGGGTTGTAAGTTATGACCTTGAGGCATATAAGGTTTTTCTAGAACGCGTTGTCGTAGAAACTTCAAAAATGGCTCATTCGATTGGAAATTTAAATGGCTAGTGCCCTTTTTAATAGTCGAAATTAATTGGAAGGCAACTAACACCCCTTCCACGCCAACCATTTCCCCAAAAATATCCAATCAAAACTTTGAGATAGCTATTTTGTTCCACGCAGTTTGAAGTTCAGGAAATTATACCTTTGATTAGGACACTCCCCACAGTCTTCAGGGCAAGGTTTTGAAGTTACTTCCAGGGGACATATAAGTTTTATTGAAATTTTTGTCGTAGAAACTTGAAAAAAGGCTCATTCGATTGGAAATTCAAAGGTTAGTGCCTTTTTAAATAGTCTCGAAAGTGATTTGAGGGTAACTAACCCCCCTCTCACGCCTACCTTTTCCCCAAACACACCCAATCAAAGTTTTTAGATATCGATTTTATTCTACGTAAATGAAAGTTTTGAAGATTAGGTCCTTAACGATGACAACCCCTCCACCCCTACAGCTCTCAGGGCAAGGGTCGTGAGTTATGCCCTGGGGCATATAAGGTTTTTATAAAAAGTGATATTGTAGAAACTTCAAAAAGGGCGCATTCGATTGGAAATTGAAAGGGCTAGTGCCCTTTTAATAGTCGAAAGTCATTGAAGGGCAACTAACCCCCCTATCAGGCCCACCATTTCCCCAAACACATCCAATCGATGTTTTGAGATATCCATTTTGCTCAACGTAGTCAAAAGTTCTGGAAATTAGGTCTTTTAGGATGATGACCCCATCAGAACCCTCAGTGCAAGGGTTGTAAGTTATGCCCTGGGGGCATATAAGGTTTATATAGAAAGTTGTTATAGAAATTTCAAAAGGAGCTCATTTTATTGGAAATTGAAATTGCCCTTTTTAATAGTCGAAAGTAAGTGGAGAGTAATTAACCCCCCTCTCACGCCCACCATTTCCCCAAACACATTCAATCAAAGTTTAGAGATACCCATTTTGTTCGAAGTAATTGAAAGTTCTGGATATTATGTATTTAAGGATGACAAACCTCCCAGAGCCCCCAGGGCAAAGGTTGTAAGTTATGCCCTGAGGGGCATATAAGGTTTTTATAGATAGAGTTGTCGTAAAACTTCAAAAGGGGCTCATTCAATTGGAAATTGAGAGGGATAGTGCTCTTTTTAAAAGTTGAAAGTGATTGGAGAGTAACTAACCCTCCTCTCACGCCCTCCATTCCCCCAAACACATCCAATCAAAATTTTCAGATAGCAATTTTGTTCAGCATTGCAGAAAGTTCTGGAAACTAGGTCTTTGAGGATGACATCCATACCCAGCCGTCAGGGCAAGGGTTTTAAGTTATGCCCTGAGGGTATATAAGGTATTGAAAGCGTTGTTGTAGAAACTTCAAAAGGGCTCATTTGATTGGAAATTGAAAGGGCTAGTGCATTTTTTAATAGTTGAAAGTGATTGGAGAGTGACTAACGCTCCTCTCACGCCCACAATTTTCCCAGACACATCCAGTCAAAATTTTGAGACAGCCATTTTGTTTAACGTAGTTGAAAGTTCTTGAAATTAGGTCTTAGAGGATGACAACCACCCTCACAGCCCTTAGGGTAAGGGTTGCAATTTATGCCCTGGGGGCATATAAGGTATTTATAGAAAGTGTTGTCGTAGAAATTCAAAAAGGGCTCATTCGATTGGAAATCGAAAGGCCTAGTGCCCTTTTTAATAGTTGAAAGTAATTGGAAGGTTTGACATTTTATAGTAAAGATCGATGTGGGTATAATGTATTATTTTGTTGTTGTTGTTGTTTTGACCAGGGCACTTTGTATCGAAGGAGTTGTCGAAGGAACTTCGAAAAGGGCTCATTCGATTGAAAATAGAAAGGGCTGATGCCGTTTTTAATAGTCGAAAATGATTGGAGGGAAACTAATCCCCCTCCCACGCCCACCCTCCTATTTGCCTTTATGTTTAAAAACTAAATGTTGCCATAAGATTAAATCAAAATATACTGTGTTAATGCTAATTCCCAATAAGGCATCTCAGCAGTATCCCAAGAACGACTGAGGATATTATGTTCAAACTTTTGGGGCTACTTCTGCTCTTAAAATTCGACCAAATCAAAATAGCGTAAGTGTATCTAAGCTATCAAAGAAGGTAAACAGATTTTTTTGCGAATGGTATCAAGTTTTCCATTTCAGGTCAACTAGAGGAGATATGAAACTAAATTAAACATTACTATTTGTGTCCAGATTTTTAAAAGGGTGTATGTTGTTAAAAATTACTGAGAATTTTTCTCCATTATACAAATAGCAAACCAAACTATAAATTCTTAAAAAAAAACGAAAAGATTTTTCTTTTCGTTTAAGTATTATTTTCTTTTTCCCTGAAAAGACTATGTCAATATAAAACGAACAGAAGTTAATTAAAAAAAACTTTTTCCACAAAATAAGTTTTTAAAGAAAAGTAAAGAACTCCATTAAACAAAAAATGAGCAAAAATAAAACCAAATAATCTAACAAGCATGAAACTACCACAAATCAGCATCGATAAATAAATGAAACCCAAAACGGACAGAAATTACAGTAATTAACCGAGTTAAACTCAAAAACGAGCAGAAATTAACATAATTTGGGCTCAAAACCACTATGCCTTCCCAAGGCCAGAAAATAATTTGCACTTTACTGAAAAAATACAAATGAATGTGCATTGTCAGTTTAATATACATATACTGATGCTTAGTAATCAAAATGTTAATATTATTTGATTTATTAAAGTTACGAAAGTAAAAACATTTATATTTTTTTTTCAGTAAAGTGCAAATTATGTTCTAACCTTGGGAAGGCATTGGGGTTTTGAGCCCGACTTATTTTGATTTCTGCTCATTCAAAAAAAATTGGTTTTATTTAATTTCTGTTCGTTTTTCAAATAATGAAGATAAATTTGGTTCACCTTCTATGAAATATACCCCTCCCCCACCCTCACGGGAAACTCCTCTGTGAAAATTTAATTTAACTTAAAATTACACCACCCTCCTTCAAGTTCCCTCAAGACAGTCCCCTCTTCGCTGAAAATCCCCCTTCCCCATAAAATTTCTTGCAGACGATTCAGCCTGAAAAATCATCCGTAGTATAGTCAAATTTGAAAAAGGCATTAATTTCTAATCGGTTTTTCTATCACTCGGGAAATTCCCCCTTTCGTATAATTTTTTTTTCCAGAAATCAAAACTGGTGGAAAATAGACCCCGGATATTTCCTCCGGAACATCTCCACATCCAAAATTGATTTGGAAAATAGAATTTAAAACCACTAAAAGTATTTCGCATTGGATTTATGTCAAATCCCCCAGTGTAAAATTTTCACTGGAAAATTCCCATCTCCATCCATCCATTCAAAGTACAAAATCCCCCCCCCTTAAAAACGTCTTTACACTTCCCAATAGCAAATACTATACGTAAACAATGGGTAATTTTCATAACTTACAGGCCTCTCCCTACAGACTGTGGGGTATCTGATTGTGCAATTTTCATAAAGATTATATGGGGTTTTTAGGGTTTTTTTTCCCTTTTTTAAAAAATCAGGCAAATTTTCTCAGCCTCCTAACCTTTCATGGTTAAGAACAAAATTAATGAAACTTATATATTTAAAATCAGCATAAGACTCCAATTCTTTTGATATATCTATTAATATCAAAATTCCGTTTTTTAGAGTTTTAATTACTATTGAGCCGGGTCGCTCCTTACTTACAGTTCGTTACCACAAACTGTTTAATTAAGTTTTAAATTTAAGCTAACTTTTTAATTTAAATTTTAACTATTAAGTTTTGTATGAAAAATTCCCCGAAAAATAATTTTTGATTGCGCAACACTGAAGGTGTGATATTCCCAGGGGGTGTTTAATCAGTAATTTATCATATCCAATGTTTTAGTATGAATATATCCTTCCAGTTCTGTTCCTAATCTCCAAAACCTGGATAATCTTCTTAAATGGGTTAAACAAACAATTTCCCGGGATGCAAGGGCATTTCCAAGATTTTTGCTCGCGGGGGGGGGGGGTATTTTTTCAGGAGAGAGGTTTCCAAAAAAAAAAACTAAAAAACATATTTGGTGGCGTGTTTTATGGAGATTGCCCCCATTTTAGGTTTATTTTCTTCTCTTTCCATAATTATGTGAGTTTTCTTATGAACTAAAAACTTCTGAAGTTCTGGAAGTTTCAACTTAATACCCTTGGCTATCCCTGAGATTTTTCAGATACACCATTTTGATATCTTGGATGCACACAGCCTCTTTGGATTTAGTCAAACACCCCCCTCAATACTACCTGAAAATTTCAATTTAATACCCAAAGCTGTTTATGAGATATTACAGTATTGCTCTTTTGACCACCTGGATGCAGATGGTTTCTTTTGATTTAGTTCACCACCCCACAAACATTCTCTGAAAGTGTCAATTTATAAGCTTTGCTCTTCCTGAGATATTGTTGCTGCACTCTTTTGACAATTTGGATAAAGATAGTGTATTCTGATTGAACTCGCCACCTTCCTTAATATAACTAAGATGTTGCAACTTAATACCCTTAGGCGTCATTGATATTTTGCAGATACGTCCTTTTGACACCCTTGATGCACATTGTGGATGCAAAGTATAGAAAAACTTTGAAGTTTAAAAAGGACAAAAAATTATCTAGTAAATGAGTAGTATATCTTCACTCTGCCACTGCTCTTGAGATTGATGCTCGATATATACTTTCGGAATTATTATAGAGTGCAAAAAATATACCCAATAGGTAATTGTAAGGGTCAAATTTAATAAATTTCTTTTAAAATATTTAAAGAAAAAAATGGTGCTTAAAAAAATACAGCATTAAGTTCCCTATTTTAGAAGCTAATCATAAGGTCTATGATGCCGTAGTAGTATTGATTTCTGCTTGATAGTACGTAACTCCAAGTTCGATCTCAGTTGCCACAGTGCCTTGAATCACATGGAGAGTATCTATTAGTGTCTCGAACAATCGAACAAGAAGAAGAAGAAGAAGAAGAAATGTGTGATAATTTTAAACTAACTATTGCATTGTTCGTTTTTAGATGGGGAAGTGTATTAGTGCCGTTGCTCTTTTATCTATCGCATTGTTGATACATTAAGATAAAGCAGTCTGACGTATCTTTAAAAAGCGGTTATTGCGGGAAAGGCGACAGTTCCACCCACAAATGGGATAATATATGTTTATTTCAAAGATCCACGTCGCTCTCTGCTATTGTAAAAAAAGCTTTAAATATTTTATATTTAATGCGATTATTCATTTTAATTTCTTCTAGTTTTAAGTTACATTTACTCGATATACTAATTTCTGTTCGCTTTCTCTCCTTTCAAGGAAAGAAAGTTAAAACGAGCAATATACTGCTCGTTTTAACTTTGTTATTTTAGGTTTCATCTATTCATAAATGGTAGGATCGGCTATTTTTATATTTAATGCGCCCCTGTTTTTCAGTATCCGTTCTTAAAAAATTGGAACAAACAGTCATACTCTACCATAAAGACCAAGGTATTGAGGAGGAAGCAAATTTTCATATACGGAATAATTTCTGTTCGTTTTAAGTTTTAATGTTGCTCCTTACTTTCAGTTAAAAAAAAATTTATTTTTTTTATTTAATACATAGTAGGATCGGCTATTTTTATAATTTAATGCGCCCCTGTTTTTCAGTAGCTGTTCTTAAATAATTGGAACAAACAGTCATACTCTACCATAAAGAGCAAGGTATTGAGAAGGAAGCAAATTTTCATATACGGAATAATTTCTGTTCGTTTTAAGTTTTAATGTTGCTCCTTACTTTCAGTTAAAAAAACTTGTTTTTTTTTATTTAATACATAGTAGGATCGGCTATTTTTATAATTTAATGCGCCCCTGTTTTTCAGTAGCTGTTCTTAAATAATTGGAACAAACAGTCAAACTCCAGCATAAAGAGCAAGGGATAAGGAGGAAGCAACCCTTCATGTATGGAATAATTTCTGTTTGTTTTGAGTATTAATGTTGCTCCTTACTTTCAGTTAGTAATTCCTGTTCGTTTTTCAAATAATGTAGGTAAATTTGGCTCACCTTCTATGAAATTTACCCCCTTCAGGGGAAACTCCTCTGTGAAAATTTAATTTAACGTAAAAATATACCACCCTCCGTCAAGTTTCCTCAAGACAGTCCCCTCCTCGCTGAAAATCCCCCCTCCCCATAAAATTTCTTGCGACCGATTCAGCCTGAAAAATCATCCATAGCATACTCTAATTTGAAAAAGACGTTAATCTCTAATCGGTTTCTCGATCACTCGGGAAATTCCCCCTTTCGGTAAATAGTCCCCGGATATTTCTTCCGGAACATCACCACATCCAAAATTGATTTGGCAAAAATAATTTAAAACCATTAAAAGTGTTTCGCATTGGATTTCTGTCAAATCCCCCCAGTGTAAAATTTTCGCTGAAAAATTCCCTTTCCCTGGAAATTTCCTTCCCCAAGGAAGATTATCCCAACGGAAATCCACCCAAAGCACAAAATCCGCCCCCCCCCTGAAAAATGTCTGTACACACCCCAATAGCAAATACTATACGTAAATAATGGGTAATTTTCATAACTTACTGGCCTCTTCCCGCGGACTGTGGGGTGTCATTTTACCCCTAAAAACACATTTATTTGATCCGTAAACTATACTGAACAAAATGGCTATCTCAGAATTTTGATCAAACAACTTAGGCAAATAAATGGACGTGGGAAGGGGGTCAGTTGCCCTCCAATATTTTTTGCCACTTAAAAAGGACACTAGAACTTTTGATTTCCGTTCGAATGCGCCCTCTACTGATGTTCTAGGACCACTATTTAAATACGATCACCCCCTGAAAAAAAAATAAGTGAACACGCAT
The DNA here is from genome assembly GCA_029168905.1 of Artemia sp. Kazakhstan ARC1039. NCBI lineage: Eukaryota > Metazoa > Arthropoda > Branchiopoda > Anostraca > Artemiidae > Artemia > Artemia sp. Kazakhstan ARC1039. Next base: position 11,919 of record JAQQPU010014380.1, on the reverse strand, counting down.
CCGTGATTTGTCTTCTGGCAAAAACAACAAAATTGCGCATTTTGTATATAGGAGCTTGGAACTTCAACAATAGGATTCTTAGGTACGCTAAATGTGATGGTGTGATTTTATCAAGATTCCTTGACTTTTAAGGGGTGTTTTCTCCCTATTTCAAAAATCAGGCATATTTTCTCAAATTCATAACTTTTGATAGTTAGAACTAAACTTAATGAATCTTATATATTTGGAATCAGCATAACAAGCGGATTTCCTTTTTTTAGAGTTTCGGTTGCTATTGAGTTGAGTCGTCCTTACTTAAAGTTCGTTACCACGAACTGTTTGAAAAGCGTGCTTTAAGTTTAGTGGCTTAAATCTTCGATGTATTTTTTTTAAGCCAATTTTAGAGCTTTTTATTTCTGCAGATGCAAATATCCAAGCTCTTTTAAAACTCTATTTGTTTTAAGTACTACTGTGATAAGTTTTATAATCGAGTCAAACTCAAAACGAGCAGAAATTAACATATTTAGGGCTCAAAACCCCTATGCCTTCCCAAGGCCGGAACAAAATTTGCACTTTACTGAAAAAATTCAAATGAATGTGCAGTGTCAGTTTAATATACATATACTGATATTTAGTAATCGAAACGTTAATATTATTTGATTTATTAAAGTTATAAAAGTAAAAACATTTATATTTTTTTCAGTAAAGCGCAAATTTTCCTTTCCTGGAAACTTTCCTCCCCATGAAAAATTATCCCCGTGGAAAATCCTACCAGTAGAAAATCCCCCCCGAAAATAGTATGCATACCTCCCAATAATAAATACTAAACCTAAATAAAAGGCAAATGTAACTTAAATACCTTTCCCCAGGGGCTGTGGGGGTCCTGATACCTCCAAAGGCATATTTATTTGGCCTTTCGAATATGCCAAACAACAAGGTTATCTTAAAATTTTGATCGGACGATTTTGAGAAAAAAGGGGCGTGGGAGGGGACCTGGCTGCCCGTCAATTTTTTTGGTCACTTAACAGGGGTACTAGAACTTTTGATTTTGGTTCTAATTAGCTGTTTTGTGATATTCTAGGACCACTGGGTCAATACGAACACCCCTGGGAAAAACAAACAAATAAACTCGCATCCGTGATCATTCTTCTGGCAAAAAATACAAAATTCTACATTTTTTCAGATAGGCGCTTGAAACCTCTACAGTAGTTTTCTTTGATACGCTGAATCTGATGGTGTAATTTTCATAAAGATTATATGGGGATTTTAAGGGTTTTTTCCTTTTTTTCAAAAATCAGATTAATTTTCTCAGGGTCCTAACCTTTCATGGTTAAGATAAACTTAATGAAAATTATATATTTAAAATCAGCATGAGACTCCAATTCTTTTGATATATCTATTAATATCGAAATTCTGTTCTTTAGAGTTTCGATTACAATTGAGCTGGGTCGCTCCTTACTTACAGTTCGTTACCACGAACTGTTTGATTAAGTTTTAAATTTAAGCTACATTTTAATTTAAATTTTAACTATTAGGTTTTGTTTGAAAAATTCCCCAAAAATTTTTTTTAATGCGAAACATTGAAGGTGTGATATTCCCCTAAGGGGGTGTTTGAACACCCCTAAGTGGGTGTTCAATCAGTAATTTAGCATATCCAATTTTTTTAGTATGAATATATCCTTCCAATTCTTTTCCTAATCTCCAAAACCTGGATAAACTTCTTAAATGGGTTAAACAGTTTCCTGGGGTGCAAGGGCATATCCAAGATTTTTGCTCGTGGAGGAGAGGGGGGTATTTTTTCAGGAGAAAGGTTTCCAAAAAAATTTAAAGAACACATTTGTTGGCATTTTTTATAAAGATTGCCCCCTTTTTAGGTTTATTTCCTTCTCTTTCCATTATTATATAAGCTTTCTAAAGAACTAATAACTTTTGATGTTCTGGAAGTTTCAACTTAATACCCTCGGCTGTTCCTGAGATTTTGCAGATAGTACCGTTTTAATATCTTGGATGCACACAGCCTCTTCCCCCTCAATATTCCCCCCTATATCAATATCCCCCTCAATATTCCTTGAAAATCTCAATTTAATACCCAAAACTGTTCCTGAGATATTGCAGTATTGCTGTTTTGACCACCTGGATGCAGATAGTGTCTGATTTAATTCAACACACTTCAAACATTCTCTGAAAGTGTTAATTTATGTGCTCTTCTTGAGATATTGTTGGTGCACTCTTTTGACAATTTAAAAGAAGATAGTGTATTCTAATTGAACTCACCACCTTCCTCAACATAACTTAGAAGTTGCAACTTAATACCCTTAGGCGTCATTGATATTTTACAGATACATCCTTTTTACACCTTGGATATTGTGTCCTTTAATTTAGACAGAAATCCCTCTCAACATTCCCTGAAAGTTTTCAACAGAAAGCCGTAAGCGTTTTGTTATATTTTAGAAAAGCCGGTTTGACAGCAAGAATGCACATAATGTTGTTGGTTTTTTTTTTATTTCAACCTATCCCTCAGCACGTCCTGAAAGTTTCAACATAACACCCTTACTATTTTTGAGATATTGCAAATACGCCCGTTTAACAACCTGGACGCCGATACCGTCTTTTAATTTAGTTTTAATTCAACTTAAACACTCAGTAATAATTTCAACCAAATACCCGAAGCCGTTTCTGGGATATTGTTGATGCACCTTTTTGACATCCTGGCTACACTTAGTATTTTTTATTTTGTCCAACATCCCACTCAACGTTCACTGAAGGTTTCACCTTCATACTCTTAGCCGTTTTGAGGACCCAGGATTAAACATGCCCCCCTTTCCCAATAATAATTTCTAATTGAGTCCTCCAATCACTTTAACTATAAAAAAGAGCACTAGAAATTCCAACTTTCAATCGAATGAAATTCGCATTCCCAGAAAGTTTCAATTTAAAACCCAAAGCTGTCCCTGAGATATTGCAGCTGTGCTCTTTTGACGACCTGGATGCAGATAGTGTATGTAGTATATAAGAGCATATAGACTTGCTTTTGTTAGTTTATGCAATTGAAGAAAGGAAACACGAAGATTCAAGACAGGAAAATTACTCTAGACAGATGCCAGCTATAAGGGAATATGCCTTTTAGTCTTAGAAGAACGTATTTTTTTGCCAAGGTTGGTAACATGTGAAATAAACTATATAACAGTGTAATTCTGAAAATAATATCACAATCGCTATAGGAGTTATCTTTGAACTGAAATTTTCGCCTTGTTAAAATGCATTGCTTCATCTATCGATTTCATTGTTCTCTTGCTCTAGTATGGTACTTACTTGTTTAATGTTTATGGCCACCTACATTTTACCTAAGATTACCATAATTGGAAACCGATTCTCTGGAACGCGGTGCCACACAAAGTGACTCTTGGGCAAATTAAGTAAATTAGCAAGTCGATCATAAAATGGGTTCCAAAAGATAAACACATAGAAACTAAAGAAATAAAACACAAGATGCAAGCTATAAAATCATCTTTGGTAATATTGGTAAATTGTCAATATTTGGCAGATAATAGCTATGGATTTTAATCTCTTTTATTCTAATTGGTTTTCCCATTCCCAGGCTTGGAATCATGATTTAAATCCCAGTGGGGTCATGTCCAGGGGGAATTATGTAGTTTTCTCTTTCTCCCCCAGAAACTTTTGCCCGACTCGTAAAAACGTAACAAAAATACTCATTGATGGAGTGTTGAACTAAATCAAAAGACACTATCTGCATCCAGGTGGTCAAAAGAGCATAGCTGAAATATCTCAGGAACAGCTTTGGGTATTCAATTGAAATTTTCAGGGAATGTTGAGGTAGATACTCGACGAAATCTAAAGAGGCTATGTGTATCCAAGGTATCAAAATTGTGTATCTACAAAATCTCAGTTGCAGCTAAGGATATTAAGTTGAAACGTCCAGAACAGCAGAAGTTATTAGTTCATAAAGAAAGCTCACGTTGTTGTGGAAAGAGAAGGATATAAACCTAAAAAGAGGGCAATTTCGATTAAAAAAAAAAAAAAAAAAAAAAACGCCATTAAACACATGTATGTCTGAGCAATCATTTGCTGACGTCTGAAGCCCCTATAAAGAGAAATATTTAATTTTGCTTTTCTGAACGGATGCGTGTGTTTGGGTTATTATTATTATTTTTTACCATGAGTGATTGTATTAATCTAGTAGTTTACTTTGAAAAAATTTTATATTTTTATAATTACGAAGCATAAAATCGTCAAATATATTGATTTACTGTATTCAAAATTGAAGAAAATATATTCATTCAACATTTACAGCCTTTCTCAATAAGGTCCAGCAATATAAGTAGTAAGTACATATGGAATTCTACGACTTTATGTTCCTTTCTGTGTTATTCTGGACCTTGTATACACCTTTTCAAAGAGAGT
>JAQQPU010014379.1:1007-12100 GCA_029168905.1 Artemia sp. Kazakhstan ARC1039 | reverse complement strand
GGTCTTCGAGGGATTAAGTCATCCTAAAAGACATAGTTATAATATTTTCGACCATGCTGAACAAAATGGCTATCTCAAAATTTTGATCGGGTGACTTTGGGAAAAAAATGAGCGTGGGAGGGGGACTAGTTGCCCTCCGATTTTTCGGTCACTTAAAAAGGGTACTAGAGCTTTTAATTTCCGTTCCAATGAGCCCTCCCACGATATTCTAGGACCACTGGGTCGATACGATCACCTCTTGACTTACTTGACTTAAGGCTCCTGCCGAGGGTTCGGCGTAGAGAACGATGAGACTAGGCGCCTCCAGGTTGACCTATCGCTTGCCAGGATCGCAGCTTCTTCCACCGGGATGTGGGCTTGTGTGAGGAATTCATCGGCTTTGTCTTTCCACCTAGTGGGCGGGCGTCCTCTGGGTCGTTTCCATCCGTGTAAGATGGGGTCAAAGTCAAATGTCACCCGTGCTGGGGCGTCGTGTGGCATGCGAAGGAGGTGGCCGTACCACCAAACAGTACGCTGGGCGAGCTGTGTCGAGAAAGGAGTTTGAACCGTACGTAATAGGACAGTCTGGTTGCTAACGAAGTCAGTCCAGTGAAGTCTTTCGATTCTTCGGAGATGTTTCGTCTGAGCGACATCGACGGCGCTGAGGATAGATTTGGCAGCTGGCCACGTCTCCGCTCCATACAGCAGGACGGTGCTGACTGACGCATTGTAGATGCGCATTTTGGTAAAGCGGCTTATGTTTGGCTTTCGCCATATGCTGCTAAGCCTCCCAACAAGTGCTGAAGCTTTGGCAATTCGAGATGTAAGCTCTTTTGTGATCAAGCCATCATTCGACAGAATAGATCCCAGGTAAGTGAAGTCTCTAACCCTATCTACTCGGTTGCTTCCGATGTTGGCTTCCTTTACAGTAGAACGGGACGTGGGGGGGGGGCTCAAGGAGCATAACTTTGGTTTTCTGCCAGTTGATCTTCAGTCCAACTTTCGAGGCTTCTTCTGAGAGCACCTGGAGAGCTTTGGTCATCTTATCGACGGTGCTCGCAACTAGCGCTATGTCGTTGGCGAAGACGGCATCAGAGAGTACCTGGTCTCCGAACTGAAGACCGAATTGAAGGCGATTCATCGTGCTGGCCATAACATGGTCTATGACGCAGTTGAAAAACTCGGGAGCGGCCGGGCAACCTTGCCGGACGCCAGTCTTCACCGGGAATGTGGGACTGCGTCTTCCATTGACTTGCACGCTGCTTTTCATATCCTCATACAGCTTTTCAAAGAGTGAGCAATATTTCTTGGGTAGACCCAAGACCTGTCACACCTGTCCAGGAGTGACATGGCGAAGAGTTTACCAGGAACGGAGAGAAACGTGATCCCACGATAGTTGGAGCAGATTTGACGGCTGCCCTTACGTTTCCAGAGCGGCAATATGATGCCAGCACGCCAGTCATTCGGTATGCTTTCCGTCATGATCACCCCTGAGAAAAAGAAAAAAAACAAAAAAAAAACAAATAAACACGCATCCGTGATCTTTCTTCTGCCAAAAAATGCAAAATTCCACATTTTTGTAGATAAGAGCTTGAAACCTCTACAGTAGGGTTCTCTGATGCGCTGAATATGATGGTGTGATTTTCATTAAGGTTCTATAACTTTTAGGGGGTCTTTCCCCCTTTTTTCGAAAATCATCCAAATATTCTCAGGCGCGTAACTTTTGATGGGTAGGACTAAACGCGATGAAACTTATATATTTGAAATCAGCATTAAAATATAATTATTTTGGTGTATCTATTTGTATCAAAATACCGTTTTCTAGAGTTTCGGTTACCATTGAGCCGGGTCGCTCCTTAATTACAGTTCGTTACCACGAACTGTTTGATCATTCCCCAAAACACATCCGATCAAAATTTTAAGAGAGCTATTTTGTTTAGCATTGTTGAAAGAAAGGTAAGCATGTTTGAACTTTACTTTCCAAAAAGACGAAGGGCATTCAGGGAAGCCTTTCAGAGAACGTCGATTGTTGAACTAAATCAAAACATGCTATATGTATATAGATTGTCAAAAGGGCGTAACAAAGGAATAACTGAATATATCAATTTGGAAAATCAAGGAAATGATAAGGGAAATGATCAAAAAGGAAATTTTTACATTCTACCAACACTACTACAACTACCAACACTACTACCACCACACTACTCCATTTACAGTATTAAGGGGAAATTTGAACAGGCATATGTGCAGGCATAGTTCAAAATAGTTTATCTCAAGAATTGATTTGGGCATTAAGTTGAACTTTAAGAGAATACTTAAAGGGGAATGTCATAACAAGTTTCGTTCAGTATATAAGTTTTCTTCTCTTTTCTCTTTTTTCCCCTTGTGTACTCTGTCATTTAGGGGATCTGCGCCATTTTTTGTTTTGACAGGTTATAAAAAATTGAATTGAATTGAATTAAGTTGAAACTTCCAGGACATGATGAGAGGGATGCTCTACTCACCAAAAGGCAATATGGGCATGAAGGTGAAATTATCAAGGAATTTTTAGAGGAGGGGGGAGGTGAACTGAGTCACAACATGCCGTTTGTATGCAGGTTGTCGAAAGGGTGTAACAGCAATTTCTTAGGAACAGTTTGGTGTGTGGAGTTGAAACTGACAGGGCTTGTGGCGAGGGATGTTTAACTAACCAAAAGAAAATATTTGCATCCTAATGCTACTGCAACTACCCATACTACTTACTACTGTTACCATTATTACTACTTCTATTACTACTGCTGCCACTAAAGCTTACGCTACTTCTATTAATTCCTCTGCTACTACTAGTATTACTGCTATTAAAACTAAGGTTGTTAAGGCGAAAAATTTGGGATATATAGAAACTGTTTGGAACCAATTCGCAAAACCCACTATGCTCACACAGGTTGTCAAGTGGACGAATCAGAAATGCTTCTGGACGGTTGGTGTTATTAAGCTGAATATTTCTGCGTGTGTTGAAGGGGATGTGAAGAAACCAAAGGTGCTATGCATATATTGCTTCTAATACTGCTACAACTATTGCTACTCCTTAAGCTACTGGTAATGAGGTGAATCTTTTAAGGAATATTTAGGCGGAAATTGAACTAAATCAAAATAAACTATGAGCACGTGGGCTTTCAAAAAGGTGCAATATACTATCCTATAGAAGTTTCAATGATATTTCTAGCTATTATACAGTGGTGCTACCTATTATATCGCTTATATCGCATTTTGAAAACCTGCACGCATAGAGTTTTTTGTCCCATTGAAACTCCCCCTAAATATTCCCTAAAAGTTTCACCTAAATACCCTTAGCGTCATTAGATACAGTAACTGTAACGGTAGTCTTAAAAGCATACACATAGTGCCTTTTGGCTAGTTCAAAATCCCCCACAGCTTACTCTTAAAGATCTAACTTAATAATATAAGCTGTTCTTGAGATATTGTTTTGTCACCTTTTTGAAAGTCCACATGCTCATAGTCTCTTTTAATTTAGTTCAACAACTGCCTAAATATTCCTTAAAAGCTTCACCTTATTACCCTTAGCTTGTGGAGTAGCAAAGCTGTAGCAGCATTAGTAGCAGCGTGCGAATAGCACCTTTGGTTTCTCCAACACCCCCTTCAACACACGTTGAAAGTTTCCGCTTAATACCATGAACCCTTCCTGAAGCATTTCTGAAACGTCTGCTTGACAACCTGTGTGGGGATAATATGTTTTGATTTAGTTCGATACAGTTTCTATATATCCCAATTTTTTGCCTTAATATCCTTAGTTTTAACGGGAGTGCGGTGACGCTTTCTAATTAAGTCAATTTGAAATTTGGTAAAAATATTAAGACGCAAATACAAAAGTTTAGAAATACCACTTTTTATTAAGATAAGGAACGTATCCTGGCAAGTCTATGCTTAACAGGAAAATGAGAAATTACCACTTCCTAGCTATGTACGTCAGTGGTTCCCGATAAGGTTTTTTGAGGTGTGGTTGATAAAATGTATAAAATATACATTTTATGGGAAGGGGCTGCCTGATACTAAATTTATGCCGGACTGACCTCTGGTCCGTTGATTTAGAAATACCTTGGAATATTGTCGGATTATTGTAAGTGTATACGTGTCTTATTATATATTATTGTAGATTTCTGATACTTGTGGTCTACCTGGGACAACCAGTCCCAGCAGAATATATATATATATTATTAAACCTTGTACTAGTGTATGTTAACTGAATAAAAGTATTGTATTATAACCAAACTCTCTACAATCTACATTTATTCTCTCGAATATACCCATCTGGTACTCCTCGCTAGTCAGGCCATAGCCTAAGGCACGCTACCTAAGTTTAACTATCTTAGGGCCATAGTTTATCTCCCCTATAAAGGGAGAATAAAGGTATCAAATACAACTCCACCTTAATAACATAAAAACAACTTTACCACAACTGGTGGCGGTTTAAAAACTGGGCCGAAAGGACTAAATAAAATTTAATTTTGAAATAGAAGGGCTTTATCAGAGTAAAAAATGGCTTCCCTATCGACGGTACTTGAAATTGCCAAAATTATACCAGAATTCGCGGAAATTTCAGATGCAGATGAGTTTATCAAAAAGTTAAAATTTTCGACGAACTAACTGAGTCGTTTGACGATAAGGTCAAAGAGGAATGTGTTGCAACTAGATTAAAAGGAAGCGCCCTTAAACACTTTGAGGCGATTAAGGAAAAAGAGCCCAAAGACATTAGTATTCTAATTGAATATTTTAAAACAAGGTTCATAGAAACGAGTATCTCCGAGAGGCTAAGAACAGAGGTAGTGATATTCAATAGCTCAACTAGTATCAGGCAGTATGCAGTCAAAATTTGTCGATCTGTATGCTTACAGTTAGAGAAAGGCGGAAATGACGAGACAGTACAGAAAGTACAATTACATACTTTTACGCAAGGGTTACCAAAAAAGCTATTAAGACTAATGTTATCACGGAAACCTGAAAATATAGAGCAGGCTATAATCCTAGTAGAAACAGAGGTAAAAATTGATGAGGCCATGACAAAATTTGATCACATATCAATAAATAACACAGGAGCCAAAGAAAGTCTAAAATATTAAAGGGGACAGAAACGGGTGATCTTTGAGGAGCCAAATCGTGAACCAAAAAGGCGTGACGGAGGCCGAGAGTCACCGTCTAGAGAAGTGTCTGACAGATTTCACGATCTTGAGACATTAGCAGCTAAAAACTATAGAAAATATGGACACCCACCCCCACCAAAGACAGATAGTTGGAGAACCAACAATGACAGATCAAAAATATTTAGAAGTAACCAGGAAACCAACAAACAGTTTAAGAGAAAATTTAACTGCTATTAATCCAGCAAACCAAATCACTATGTGGCAGATTGCTGGCATAGAATACGCAAAGAAGGCCAGACGTACAAGACAAGACACCAGTTCAGAACGCAGGGGGGGGGGCAGAAATTTAGGAAGGCGGGAACAAATAATACTTGGCAAACATCTAATAATATTCCTGAATCTAGGCCTAGGAATCAAACGATTAACAACACCCAGGGTCAAAATAGTAACACTGGAGAAAGCTGGGATAACCCCAGAAACTTTTGGTTAAACAGTGGGCATTTAAACGGAGAAACCAGCCTGTAAGGGTCGACAGAGCTGAATCCTTACAAAGACCTTTTTATAGTTTAGAGTGTTTTAATACAGATGTAAATAATAGTAATCTACCTATTTTGCGTTGTTTTAAAATTGAGTGTTACCAAAATTAAAAAAGGACGCTTATCAAGAGATAATCGCAGCCTTTTTGTTGAAAACTAGTAACCGAGAAGAAAAAATAATTTTGCGAAAAACCAGATATGAAAGGATTGCAAATATATCCCATAGTTTCGAGCAATCGGTGCTTGCGAAATTGTACGCAATAAACAGAAAAGTAGAAGCTATAATGCATGTGACGAAACACCGTACTAATGTTAATGTTCAGTCAATAATAGAAAAAAAAATAAAACGAATATAGCTTTCGAAGATTTACAAAAATATTTTTTGGAAATAATACAAGCCAATATCCCGGAAGAACAAAAAATATATCCAGCAAAACAGATTTTCATATTGAAAAAGAAAAAAAATCGTTATGGCGAGCACAGAATGAAAAAATCTCCAGTTTGAATTGGACTCTAGTAGAAATTTACAATATATTCAGTAAAATATAAAATTTACTGATTATTGAAAGTAAAGAAGATAAGCCGTCATATGGAGAATTTTTATCGGCAAGCATGATAGAGCTAATGACACATATACAAATTTTAATTGACTATACAATAGAGGTTCAAAGAGCCTTAGGTTTATTAGAGTTACGACAGATTCCGAAACTTCTGTTGCCTCCAAAGGAGGTAAAAGAATTCTTGAAAAAAAATACAGTATTTTGTATTAAGGGAAGGGAATTTTGAATTACCTTCGGGGTTATACCCGATCAATCCCTTAAGCTGGTATGCTAAGCTATTAAAAGCAACTTATTTTCTATTACCGGGAAACCTCCGAATAAACGTAAAAATACCCCTGGTTCAGAAAAAGAGCTTATTTACAATGTATCAAGCTTTTCCCATTGCAACAAGGGGCCCCACAAGGGATCATAATCACCATGACATAAACTTCAGCGTATGTATTAGTAGAAAACAAAGGAGAAAGAATAATTTCTCTAAAAAAATTGGGGTCATGGACGTTTTAGAAAATGGTATTTTGAAGTTGGAACTGACCAAAAAAGGACTAAAAAGGACAAAAAATGGGAATAGTTTAAATTGCTGGGAAAACATAATTCTAGAAAATCGACAAGGAATTCAGAAAACATGCCATTGGAAAGTTTCTAAACCTTCAGAAACAACTGAAGGAATTATAAAAATAAGTTTACCCGAAGTATTGGTTTCAAATAATGTTACTTTGGATGGTACTTGTGGTCAAGACAGAGAATTGCCAAATTTTCCATTAATTATATCAACTGTGTCAGAATGTAATCTATGGCACAAAGATACTGATTTTATTCTTAAAAGAGAAAATAGGCAAAGATCAGAAGAAAATATCACTAAATTAATTTCATTAAAAATAAAATCAATTTTACCAGTCAAATTAGAAACTTTTTCAAAAAAGGACTAAACATCTAATAGATAAGTGGAAAAAGAATTTTAAAGAACCTCTAAGTTGGGCACAAATGCTGAAAGATCTAGAACAAGAACAAGAAATAGCCCTTAGTCAACCAGAAGTTACACTGAAAGTAATACGGGACGAAAGCATTCAATTCAATGAATTATTTTTAGTAGGGTATATAATGGACACAGTATGTGTAAGTTTATTTACACTTATAACAGCTTGGATTATATATCAAAAGAGTAAAATACAAGGTGTAAGACAGGAAGTAACGGATTTACAAGAATTGACGATAACGTCAAGACAATTACAAATTATCAAAGAATATGCAGAATACGCAGGAATTGCGCGTTAATTCACAACACTTTCAAAATTCTTTCTCTAGTGTTTATATGTAATCTACATAAGGAATATTTATTATAGATGAGAATTTGGACAATAATTTCCGTTTTTAAGCTATTCCAGCTTATTACAGCCGAATTTAGGGTCCTAAAAAGAGTATCGTTTCGTAGGATGAATACCATCAAACCTATGGAAGGTTACTGGCAAATCGCCATTAGGTTTGATACTTCAACCTGGTATAACCTCCAGAACCAAAAAACGGAACTTGCAAATAATCTGAAAATGACAAGAAGAGAATTAGAAAAAACTTTTAACCCACCTCCTTTCACATCCCCTTAGATAATAGAAAAAGAAGCGAAAGTATAATTATTTCAAACTCAGGTGGGATTGTTGTTTAAGGTGCTGAACAACCAGATCAATGGGGTTTCAGAAGATATAAAGAGAATGTTAATTACGTTGCAAAAACAAAATAAAAGGAGCCAAACAATACATTGGCCAGAAAGAAAAGAAGCTTAATTGGTATTGTAGGGGAAATATCAGAATATATATTTGGTACGGTATCTGAGGCAACGTGGTAGGAAGCAGAAAAATGAAATGGGAAAGTCGAAGTAAAAAATCGAAAACTTCTACAGTTGGTAGACAAACAACTAACAATCTTAAAACAACACTAAACAAGGATATCAAAGATCAAAGAAAAAGTTAATCAGACGATCAATACGCTTTCTATTTTTAAACAGGATATTACCAATGCAGTATTAATAACTCTAAAACGAATAATAGGAAATCACAGTGAAATCATAGAAGATATGAATCTTCAGATGGCTCTACGATTATTATCTAGTGCCATCATGGAAATATCCCATGAATTTAATCAATTGGAGTTAGAGTTTCTAACCCTTTTGACAAACAATTTACCAGCACGACTTTTAAACGCAAGTAAATTAATAAAAGTTCTCAAAGCCATAGAAAGCCATTTGCCTTATCAATTGAGACTAGTACTAGAACCAGATTTCGGAAATATCCTATACTTTTATAGCATGGCGGAAAATTATTTACAAATTAAGCAAGGGGAGTTATAAATATTTTTAAAGGTACCCCTAGATAAAAATGAAGAATACGCACTGTTCCATATAAATGCTTTCCTATAAAATTGACGAACACCACTAGCTGGATTAGGATAAATAATTTGCCACCATTTATAGCCATTTCAAACTTAAAATATAGTATACCAGAGCAACAAGAAATAATTATATGTCAAAATGATAAACTACCCTTTTGCAACTTAGGAACTATATCACATCTACGCGCAAGAAAAGTCTGTGCTATTAAACTTTGGGAGGAGATGGAACCCTCAAGTCCCCTACCAAAAGAATTGATATAGTGAGCGAGGTTAATCTAGAATTATGGGAAAAAATAAGTAAAAATGATTTCATATTCAGCGTTCCACAACCCTATATGGCGCAGTTGAGATGCAAAAATTCTTCAGGGCTTAAACACAAGAGGTATACGGATAGAAGGGATGGGCCTGATTAATATCCCCCATCCTGTCGTTTAAAGACAAAAGAGACAATTATTTCATCTCCAATTGTGGAAATTATGGAGATAAATATGAACAAATGGAGTGTAAAACCTATACCCAACATAAATCTTTTTAAAGCAACCAATTCGAAACAAGATAACGAAAAAATTGAAAAAGTGCAAAAGATTATAAAGAAATTAACTCATATATCCATACCGAAAAAAATAAAAGGAAAAACACCCAGAGTTTTGGCAACCCTGGAAAATCTAAATAAAAATTTGGAAATTAATTATCCCATTTTCCAAACGGAAATAGGAAGGACTACTTATTATAAAGGTTTATTAGCCTCAGCTTATGGATATTTCATAACTTCTGTCGTAACTGTGGGATTGATTATAATTGTTTTTAAATATTGGTATTATAAGAAACATCAAACCTTCGGAGGGAAGAATGTAGAAACCCCTGTCTGCACATAATCTATCGCAAAGAAACTAATTATTAAAAAAAAAAAAAAATGTTATCTACAACCGCAGACAATTCGGTTGGCACTATGAGTTCATAAATATGAAAGTAAAAGAGAAATTTATGATAAACAATGGAGCAAATTTTTTTTTACTATGTCAGCAATAATACTTTTTATTGTAAATAAGTTAGTAATTTGAGTGTTTTGCTAATCGAAAAAAAAGAGTTATACCACATTTTAGTGTTGCTTTGTGAGAAATCTACTTTGAAAGAAAATGCTTTGTGTATAGTTAAATTACTATATAGTGTTTTAAAATAACCTTTAAAACTTTCACCAAATGTGTTTTTTGATAAATGTTGTATCTATGTTTTGTTACTTAACAATGCTTGTGTAAATTTATTACACAATGCTTGTGTATATACTATGTTTTTATTTACTTTAAATTTAACTAGTGATTTAATATTATATATAAATGTTTGACTTCGAGTCAACGTATAAATATTTTATTGTGAAATAATTCGTTAAGTATTAAGTTTGAAAAGGATGATGAAACAAATCGCCAGCAAGAAACATAATTTTTCTATTTAAGCGGCATATTATGTTTAGAGTAATTAAAAGTAGAGAAAAGTAATTAAAAGTAATTAACCTTTACAAAATTGGGTGTTTCTTTTTATTATATATCTAACACTTTATGCTTTATGTGTATTCTAACGTGAATATTTATTTTTGATACAGCCCTAGTTTTTTTGGAAATCAAATTTTTCGTAACATCCTTTCGGATCCATTTTTTTCAATCATTTTTTGAGCCACTTTTGGAAAGTAACAAATTTCGAAGCCAGTTCAATGTATCCTGATACTCAATTGTATCCTGAACAGCTCATACCATAAGAAACAAAACCATAACTGGTCAACTGATATTTTGGAAACTGTATGCAGTATTACAGGCTTTACTACAAGTTCATCATAAAGTGAAATAAAATCAGAACTTAAAATAGGCTTAGAAAATGTGCTACGTAGCCAAATTGGCTGTATATTATTGAAAGAATATGAAAATGCTTTGTGCTGGAAAAATATGTAAAAATTTAAAACCAAAATTGTTATGAATAGTTTATCCAAGGCATTACTAACCCCGAAAAATAAACGGTAAATCAACCAAATTACCCAGATAAATTAAATTATTAATGGGAATCAAATTTAAACTCAAATAATTAATAAACGTTTCGAATATAACTTTAAATTTAATTTAAACAGAACCACTAATATAATGCTTAAGCTACTGGGGGTCAAGCTAAAACAGAAGATGTATATGAGAATGAGAGTGAAAAGAGAATTTTACAGTCTTAGAGACAGAGAAAAAGAGAAATAAGGATAAATTTCAAAATTGATATCCTTGGACAAAAAAGGACATGGCATTTATTTGACCATAAATATGACCCTAAGGAAACCCATTGAGGGTATATGCACAGAATGACCCAAAGATGGCAGCGTACAACTATGTACAAAATTAAGTTGTTTTAAAAATAAAATATTGAGAGTTGGGACAACTCTTCTTGAAATAGGGAGGATAATGGTAGTAGAGTAGTACCTTATACTTCTACCAGACATATAGCAAATACCATGTTATTCTACCAGACATATA
>JAQQPU010014378.1:0-22829 GCA_029168905.1 Artemia sp. Kazakhstan ARC1039 | reverse complement strand
CTAAAGTTTTTTATTGTTTAAAAAAACTTTAGCGTAAAGAGCGAGGCGTTGAGGAGGGGACAGCCCCTTTCATATACGGAATAATTTCTGTTCGTTTTAAGTTTTAATGGCGCTCCTTACTTTCAGTTTAAAAAACTTGTTTTTTTTTATTTAAATTTGCTATCTAAATTGATAGCAAAGCTTGATTTCTCATTGCGTTTACAATATTTAAACTGTTGCTTTTTGGGGTTTGGGAGGGGGAGGGGTGCCTAGGTTAGGTTACGTATTTAATATATACTTTGCTTTACCCCCTCCCCCCTACCCTTCACCCCTAATATGCAAATATATAGCCCTAATTTGTTTCTAAACTATTATATTTTCATCCCATTTTATTTTTTTTTTCATTAGCATTAACCAAACTGACTTCTTTCGTGTATAGCGGTCGGTAGCACATAATGCACCAGTACCCAGCGTCTTCTATTAAATACGTCTTTTTTGTTTTTAGTTTTAGCAGTTGTTTCTTGTTTAGTATTCGTTTTTCTTCCATTAATTCAATCTTTATTAATATTCTTGCTAAGTGAGTATTCAATAAATTATTATTAATTCATTGATATTCAAGGATAAGGGTAAAATTTTCGGCGTTCATCAAACTAATTTAAATTATCCATGACTGTTTGCTCTTGTAAAAATATGTTTTTGGTACCTTCATAGGAGTGACTTTTCAAGCTTCAAGGGTTCTTTTTTTGTGGTCTTGCTAAACGAGTATCCAATAGATTATTATTGATTTTTATTGAAAGCCCAAGGAAAGGTATAGTTTTTTTGCGTACATGAAGCTAATTTGAGCTTTCCACAATTGTGTCTTCTTGTCAACATGTCTTTTTGTTGCCTTTATAGAAGTTATTTTTCAACGCCTCGCTCTTTACGTTATAGTTTGACTCTGTCAGAATTTTACTTTTTAAAACAGTAAAAATTTAGCCCAAAAAGCGAGGCGTTTAGGAGGGAAGAGCCCCTTTCATATACGGAATAATTTCTGTTCGTTTTAGGTTTTAATGTCGCTCTTTACTTTCAGTTAAAAAAAACTTGTTTTTTTTATTAATTTCCAAAAAAAATACACGGTTCAAATGATTTTTTTACACCAGGACTGTTTTAAATTTTTTAAATAGTTCGCTGGTAACGAACTGTAAGGAGCGATGCGGCTCAATAGTAACCAAAACTGTTTTAATAGAGTCTTGATAATAATAGATATATCAAAAGAATCAAATTTCAATGTCTATGCAAAATACATAAAATTCATGAAGGTTAATGTTACTCATCAAAAGTTACAAGCCTGAGAAAACTTGCCCAATTGTTGAAAAGGGGTTAAACACCAATAAGAAATCAAATGATCTTAATGAAAATCACACCATGAGATTCAGAATATCGGAGAACCTTACTGTAGATATTTTAAACTCCTATATACAAAACTATGGAATTGTGAATTTTTTGCTAGAAGCAATATCACGGATGCGTGTTTATTTAATTTTTTTTTTCATGGTGACCGTATCGATCCAGTGAGCCTAGAAGATCGGGAGAGGGCTCATTTGATCGGAAATCAAAATTTCTAGTGCCCTTTTTAAGTGACAAAAAACATTGGAGGGCAGCTACCCCCCTCTCCTCCCACCCTATTTTTCACCCAAAATCATCCTATCAAAATTTTGAGATAACCATTTTTTCAATATGGTCAAAAGATCTAATAACTAATAACAAAAGATCTAATATCTTTGAGGATGATTGGACCCCCCCCCACAGCCCCCGGGAAGGGGCTGCAAGTTATAAACTTTGCCCATTGCTTACATATAGTATTGGCTACTGGGAAGTATAAAGATATTTTTGGGGACAGGGATTTTCTGGTGGGGGTTCTTATGCGGGAGGATCTTTCCATGGAGGATTCTTCTTGGAGGAAGGGAATTTTCCACGAGAGGAGCTTGATTTCCCAGCATTACTTAAAAAACGATCAGAAATTAAATAAAACAACAAGTTTATTCAACTGGAAGTAAGGAGGAACATTAAAGCTTAAAAAGAACGGAAATTATTACATGTACGGGGGGTTGCCCCCTCCTCTTTACCTCGCTCCTTACGCCAAAGTGTTTTTTTGAATTTGTATAAAACTTATTATTCTAAATAAACAGTCCTTGTCCATCAGGAGTCATTCTTAAATAATTGGAGTGAAAAGTCGAACTTTAGCGGAAAAAGCAATGTATGGAGGAGGGGGCAACCCCTTCGTATAGGTAATAATTTCTGTTCGTTTTAAGTTTTAATGTAGCTCCTTACTTTCAGTTGATTTTTTTTTTTTTTAAAGAGACAGCCAAGATTAGTGAGAAGCATAAATTTTCATTTTAGATTAGACACTTAAGCTATTAAACTGCTAAAATTAGAATTCGTTGCACTGAAATTATCCATAAAAACAGCCAAAAACTAAACTTCATGAAATACTTTGAGATAAAATGTGTCTATAATATGTGATGAAATATTTAATTAAGCAGCATATGCATGGTATCCACGGAGAGAGGAAGCATGGTCATCTTAGCACCTTGAAAGACTAAAATGTTGCAAAAAGAACAATATTTCGTAATAGGCTAAAAAACTTAGAAGGCCTCTATATGAAAAAAACTTTATTTTGTTTTTCCACTCCCTCCCTACATAAACTCTAGCCACAGGATAGAAATGGCTTTTTACAACGTTATTTATTATTCCTTAAGTTATTAAATAAAAAAAACAAGTTTTTTCAACTGAAAGTAAGGAGCAGCTTAAAAACTTAAAACGAGCAGAAATTATTACGTATATGATGAGGTTTGTCCCCTAGTCAATACCTCGCTCTTTACGCTAAAGTTCGAATTTCGTTCGAATCACAAACCCCTGAATCACACTCAACATTTAAATAGAATAGATAGCTCTTTTGAAAGTACTAAAAAAAACTTTAGCGTCAAGAGCAAGGTATTGACTGAGCGGGGGGGTGAACCCCCTCATATACGTAATAATTTCTGTTCGTATTAAGTTTAATGTTGCTCCTCACTTTCAGTTACAAAAACTTGCTGTTTTATTTTATTTCTAATCGTTTTTTAAATAATGCTTGGAAATCCGGCGCCCCCTTCACTGAAATGTCCCTTCCCCCATAACAAAATCCTCCATGGAAAGCTCCTGCCACAAAACCCCCGCCTCTGACCCCCCCCCCACCCACCAGAAAAAATCCCTCCTGTGAACGTCTGTACACTTACCATTTTTTTTATTCAAAAATAGACTATAATATTGAAAATATACAAAATCCTTTTCTATTACATATTTAAAATTCTTCTTCTTTTCTTTCTATTATCCAGCGGTATTTGGTCCTCCTTTCTGCGTGTCCTCTTCTTTTTCGTTCTCTTAATGATGGGTTGGTGATACTTCATTTAATGGATAGAATCAAACTAGTTATTGTTTCCTTTTCGTACTCCTGAAAAAAAAATCAACCCTGTTTCTTTCTTCTTTCTTTTTTTATCTAAGACTCCCTGCTTGTTTGTAATCTAATTTTTCCCTATTTCTCTATTATTCCTAAACTTTACTACCTATCTATCTTACCTTTTACTCGATGTTCCGTAGCTTTCCACTTTTATAATTCCTCGCATACATAATTTTTTCTATCCTAGTGCATTTTATCTATCTTTTTCCTAATAACTTTTTTTTCATTCCTACGATTACCATCTATTAATTTACCCTACAATCAATTTCAAAATTATCATTCTAGCTACCCACGGTGGCAAGGGGCTGCTCCCATTCACTAGGCCTGTAACATATAACATTAAAATACAAAGTTACAAGGCATATACGTTTTTGTAATTTAAAATACATTCACTCTTTTTAGAACACTTTAAAACACTTTTCACTATGTTTACATAAATAAAAAAAAAATTAAAATTATAACACGTTTTTTTTTCTTTTAATGCATCACATTTCAACACACTCTACTCTCGCTGGGCCTTGCGTCATTTGTACCAGGAGTAAAAGGCGATATATTTAAAATACAAGATTCCTTCCTTCTAAAGATGATTCGGGCAGAAATTAAACGTCCCCTAATTGAGTTCAAATACCGCTTCCTAGAGTCTAAAAATTTTAATCAGCAAAAAGATAAATTGCATTCTAGCTTCAGTCAAACAACGACACTAGTCGTTCGAATTTCGCTAAGATAATTGTAGCAAAAAAATGCTATGCACAACATTTCTAAGAAAGTTTAAATGGCAAAAAAACCGTGTGAATGCTTGAATCATCAAAAACATTTAAAAGAGACTGTTGGACGAAAGATTTACATCCTTGGCCCTCTTGGGCCAATGACGGGCAGTCCTTACAGCGCAGGACGAAAGAACTGCGTTTGGGAGTGGGGTAAATGTGTTTTTTAATCTTAAGTCAGATCTGAAACGACTAGTACATCAGACCTAGAGAGATTCAGACGAAATTATTGTATTTTGGTCACCGTTATTGTCATTGAAGTGACCCGTTCCTGTGCAACTAAGCATGTAAGTTCAATAAATCTATTGTCTTTTTATCTGTGTTTATTTCATTTATATGTCTGCGTCTAGTCCAATAATAGGTAATTAGTTCGTAAGTCTCCAAGGTAAATGCTCCCAAAGAAATCTGATCTCCAGATAGCTCGAGAAAAAAGAGGCCGCATTTATATGTCTACATATTCAATTTTCTCCCATTAATTGAGAGCTGCGCTAGCCTAGTTGACACAATCTCCAGCGCTATAAGCGGCGCTATCGGAAAAACTTCTATCGCCACAAGTACAAATCTTCTATCGCTACAAATCTTCTATCGCTACACATTAGGTAGCTAAAACAATCCTCAAAAAAAAGAAAAAATATTTCACAATCCAGGTGAATCGTACCCCCCTCAACATATAAAATAAGTTCCACTAGTTTAAAATAAATTCCAAACAATCATTAAAAAAGGACTTCAAGTTTAAAATCTATAATCTAAAAATTCGTAAAAATCTATACCATTGCTACATTTTCAAAAATTTATTCTTTTTTTTCATAAAATAAACTCCACTAATTCAAATATAACCCTTCAAATCTAACACGTAAAATCTAAACCCTACAATCTAAGTCTCAAATATTTCAAATCTAAACTCTATAATTCCTTTTTTTTTTCTTTTTTTTTCAATAGCCAATACTATGTAAACAATAGGCAAAGTTCATAACTTGCATCCCTTCCACCGGGAACTGTAGGGGATGAAGTCATCCTCGAAGACATATTTATTATAGCTATTTCAAAATTTTGATCAGGTGACTTCGGGAAAAGATGAGCGTGGGAGGGGGCCTATTTGCCCTCCAAATTTTTTGGTCACTTAAAAAGTGCACTAGAATTAATTTCCGTTCGTTTGAGAACTCTCACGATATTATATGACCACTGGATCGATACTATCGCCCTTGGAAAAAAAAGAAAAAAAAGAAAAAAGAAAGACAAATACACACGCATCCATGATTTTTCTTTTGGCAAAAAAATACAAAATGCTACATTTTTGCAGATACGAGCTTAAAACCTCTACAGTAGGGTTTTCTGATACGCTGAATCTAATAGTGCGGTTTTCATTAAGATTCTATCACTTTCAGGGGTGTTTTCCGCTTTTTTCGAAAATAAGGCAATTTTTTTAGGCTCATAACTTTTGATTAGTAAGAATAAACATGAAAATCTGATGTTTTTTATGTATCTGCTGGTATCAAAATTCCGTTTTTTAGATTTTCGGTTACTATTGAGCCGGGTCGCTCCTTACTTACAGTTCTTTACCACGAACTGCTTGATTACTTGGCTATTTATAACGTTATTTACTATTCAACTTTATATGTTATTCAGTTATTTATTTATTATTATTCCTATTATTCCTTAATTATTATGTTTATACTCCTATTTACAGCCTGATTATAATAACCAAAGTGATGATCAGTTTGGTCGTTCATATCAAAAACTTCGTGGTAACGAACTGTAAGTAAGGAGCAACCCGGGTCAATAGTAACCGAAACTCTAAAAAATGAAATTGGATACCAATAGCTATATCAAAAGAATTGACTTTTTATGCTGATTTGAAATATATACATTTCATTAACTTTAGTCTTACCCATCAATGGTTACGAGCCTGAGAAAATTTTCCTGATTTTCGAGAGAAGTGGGAAACAGCCCTTAAATGTCAAGTGATCTCAATGAAAATCACACCATCAGATTCAGCGTATTAGAGAATTGACTGTATAGGTTTCAAGTATCTGCAAAAATGTGGAATTTCGTATTTTTTTTTACCAGACGAAACATCCCGGATGCGTGTTAATTTATTTGTTTGTTTTTCTTTGATTTTTTCCCCCCAGGGATGATTGTATTGACCGAGTGGTCCTAAAATATCGCGGGAGGGCTCATTCGAACGCAAATTAAAAGTTTTAAGTGCACTTTTTAAATGACCAAAAACATTGGAGGGTAACTAGGATCTCTCGCTCTTTACGCTAAAGTTTAAAGCTAAAAAACCGGGACAGAGAGGTCAAAATTTAGCCTAAAGAGTGGGGTATTCAATAGGGGGCAACCCCTTTCAATTACAGAATAACTTCTGTTCGTTTTAAGTTTTAGTGTTGTTCCTTACTTTTAGTTGAAGAAACTTTTGTTTTTTTTATTTAATTCACTAAAGCAGTGGTTCCCAACCCATTTTGAGCCGTACGTCACCTAAGAATTCTAAAATCATGATGCCCCCATTGTGATTTTAAATTTTGTTATTCAAAATTTGACGTATATTAATTTGAAGGAAGATTAAAAGCCATTAACTTGGTATCTTTTTTCAGGTCGTCTTCTAGGCATATTTTATACTAAGAAGAAATATTTCCTCAATCCAACACCTTTTATCAAACAGTTCGTAGTAACGAACTGTAAGTAAGGAGCGACCCGGCTCAATGGTAATCGAAACTCTAGAAAACGGGAATTTGATACCACTAGATACATCAAAAGAATCAGATTTTAATGTCGATTTCAAATATATAAGTTTCATCAAGTTTAATCCTACCCATCAAAACTTACGCGCCTGAGAAAATTTGGCTGATTTTCGAAAAAAAGGGGAAAGACCCCCTAAAAGTTATAGAACCTTAATGAAAATCACACCTTCATGTTCAGCATATCAGAGAACCCTACTGTAGAGGTTTCAAGCTCCCATATACAACAATGTGAAATTTTGCATTTTTTGCCAGAAGAAAGATCACGGATACGTGTTTATTTGTTTCTTGTTTTTGCTTTCTTCTTTCCCAGGGATGATCGTATCGACCCAGTGGTCCTAGAATATCATGGGAGGGCTCATTGGAACGGAAATTAAAAGTTCTAGTGCCCTTCTTAAGTGACCAAGAAAAATAGAGGGCAACTGTGCCCCCTCCCATGCTCATTTTTTTCCCAAAGTCACCCGATAAAAATTTTCGGATTGCCATTTTGTTCAGCATGGTCGAAAATATGATAACTATGTCTTTTAGGATGACTTAGTCCTCCGAAGTTCCCGGGGGCAGGGCTGAAATTTATGAACTTTACCCAATGTTAACATATAGTATTGGTTATTGGGAAGTATACAGAAGTTTTCAGGGGGGATTTTTTCTGGTAGTGGGGGGGGGGGTCGGGGGTTATGTGGGGGGATCTTTCTATGAAGGAAGTTTTCATGGGGGAAGGGATATTGATATGAAGGAGGCGCCAACCGTCTAGGGATAAACGGAAAGCAGGTCGTCCTTGTCTGGTGGGAGGACGTCATAAAGAAAGATTTAAAGGAAATGGGAATTGCGTGGCTGTGTTGCCCTCAGGCGGCTTGGCGCTGCGGTGGTAGTAGTAGTTTTGAATGATAATAACAAAAAGACTTTTTCAAAAACCTAGGGGAGCTATTGGCTACCCCTACCATCCTCCCTAATTAGTGCTCCTGTAAAATATGGAGGCTGCAAATAATCAAGAAGCAAGTAGTCCCTTATCATGGCTTCCTAGCGGTTTTTGTGTTATGAAAAGCCTAAGGTAGTGTTCCAGTGAAACTTGTGATTCAACTTTAGCTATTTACCTACCCGCAAGTTGGTAATTTTGATCTTCGTCAGTAAGTCAAGTGCATCTAACGTCTTTACAGCTATTTCGGTGAGTGGTACCTTCTTACGGTTAGTGTTCACTGTCTTGAACGGGATTTTTTTTTTCTTGGTGGGATATGATTCTTGGTCTGGTATCATCTTTTGAAATAACTTAACAATTCAACTGAATCTGTTCAGAAGTGCTTTAACAGGATTATGCAAAAGTGGTATAACGTTAAAACTGCACGTGTGAACGCTCTGAAAGACACAAGGGAAAGGGGTTAATTTAAACCTGTACGGTTAATTTACATATCTATATTTGAAACAAGCAATTTGGTCTCATTGGTAAATTGACAAATAAATTTTCATAAATGTTTTCTTTGTGTCAAACTCATCTCCATTTCAAGAACTAGAAAAAAAAATATTCAACTTATCGTGTTTCCAAAATATATTCAAGTTTCTCAAAATATATTCATGTTTCAAAATATAATGTTAGATACCACATTTGTACCCCAGCCTTCTTCCCCCTGTTTGGACTAGATCAAGCTCTAAGCTAAATACAAATTGCTCCCTCCCCCAACAATTGCACCCCAACCTCCTTTCCTCTATTGGGACTAATAGGGGGAAAACCTAAACCATAAAGCTCTAAGTCAAACGCACATATTAACGAGAAAGCACTTGTTATAAGGCAATAATATGCAAATAATTCTTATGAATTGCAGTCTTAGGATTATTTCTATTTAACTCCACGATTCTCCGGGTTTTGCAAGGGCTATATCCTGCCCCATTAGGTTGGAAGGAGTAGTCACATTTGTTGCGATATCAACCATTATATTTGAAAAGCATTTTTAATGGGGCACATAGTGGAATCACTCATTTTGTCACATTTTTCCCTTCTCAGGGGGATCCTTCATGCAGGATTCTTGGAGTTGTAAAGTCTGTCGACTAGCCTTCAAAACAAGTTTATTTTCTAATAACTTTACGTTCCTGCTTTCTCCAAGTAGCCTCTTTAAAAGAACGATTTTATTGCACAATTTCTGCCATTACTGAGAATTTGCGGACAAGTTTCATTCCCTTTTTAAAGTGGTAATATGCCTCGGCCAAAAAATATATTGCTTTCCTTTTTCACCAAGTTTTTCCTTTTGTAGTTAGCACTTATTAGTAAAAGAAAATGTGTAAATTAAGAAAAAGAAGAAAACTACCAATAAGGGGGGGGGGAGCAATCTGTATGAAAATTTAACCATCCAATTCAGCATGTCCGACAACCCTAAGTAAGAATTTACAAGATTTCATACTTAGAAATAAGAAATGGTGCATTTTTTAGAAGACCATCATTCAGGGATATTCTTTATTTTTTACAAGAGGTGACACACCGATCTAATGGTCGTGGACTATCAGGAGAAGACTTATTTGTGATCCGATAAATTATGATGTAAAAAATAAGTTTTGACATTTCAAACCTTCTCCCCCGCTTGAATGTTTTTTGGGAGTGTACTATTTCCAAGAGTGACTATAATTTATGAAACATTTTCTGTTTTGCAAAACTTCAAATTTAGCGTCAAAATCAAAGTGTTGAGGGAAACGGAAGCTTTCACCGTATTTAGGATAGCTTGAATAGGGGTTAGGAAAGGGAAGGAATTCTCCTCCCCCTAAGCCCTCACTCTTTACTTTAAAGTTTGAAAAGATAGATATTGAGGATATTTTCAATAGTTAATATTGAAGTTAAACTTTAATATAAAGAGTGTAGATCTTACTGGGTGGCAACCCCTTTCTTGTACAGGATAATTGCTGATTGTTTTATAGTTAACCCTTTGCTCTCTTTTCTCATGTAAATGAGACTTTTATGTCTTTTATTCTCTGTAGAAACGTTCTAGTAATGGTCGTGGTGATCGAGAGTAACCGTCGGAGAGTTCCGGTCGGGAACGGAAACTAATACCTAAAACGGGAGTTGTGATACGAGTTGTGATACAAGTTGTAGTCAGGGGCAGTCATGGTTACTTTCACTTTGGTGAAAATCAGACATGATTTTGGAAATAACTACTTTTTGTGTTTTGGTTTTAGCTTCCTCATAACAGTATTATTCTCTGACTTGCAATCAAAATGCGAATTAAACATAATAGTTTAAAAACGTCGCTATTGGTATGAGAGCTGAACCTAAGATTCTAACCTGAGCTTCTACCCAATTATTTTAGTAAATTATCTTTAATTACTGAATTAAAGCCATATGGTTGTTTGTGGCTATATGCATATCCTAGGGTCAATTATGCTTGCCGAATGTGCTGTGCTGATTGTTAGTTTGTATATGTTCATATATTTATCTTTTTACCGTATAAAATGTATTGCGTTTATTAATTCATTTCAGTTACTTATTATATAATCAATTGGCTTAAGAAATCTCAATAGAAACTTTGATGAAATCAGATCCCATTTCTGAAACATGTAAACTACTCAGTTTTTGTCAATTTCGAACTATTTTACAATATTGTTCGAAACGTGCGACCAATAAGCTTAGAAATCCTTGAATACCAACTTTGGTAAACATTAGTGGGATTCGATACCTTAAAGGAACATCCCATCTCGTTCATTACAAATTTTGATACTTGTCTGTTAAACAGAACATCCTCAAAAAGCGAATTTAAATAATCATAATGAAATACTTTAGTTTATACAATGCTTAGTTTATAAAATGATATAATTTGGGTGTATGAATTTGCATATTAAGGGGGCGGGGGTAAATTAATCTAACTTAAACTAACCCAACATAACCTAACCTGAGCTAACCCCCAACTCCTTCATATGTGTAAATATATAGCCCAAATTATACAAGTCTATTGCATTCTGTGGCAAGTCATTTGTCTTTGTAGGCATGAAACCAGTTGTTCTGTTTAACAATCAAAAACCTAAACTTTTTTAGTTTTTGTGGCCAAACCGTTTAAAATTGATTGGGTGGTCTTGCCACCGCTTGTACAGCTCGGGTAAGAGGTTTGAATAAATGACAGAATTAAAGCCAACACTCACTCTCCCAGAAAATTTCTGTTTTGGGCCAGAGATGTGCCAGAGATACGCCAGAGGCAGAGGGCATTTAGTTTTAAAGAAATTTATATCACTAGAAAGCGTCATCTTTTTTGGATTAAATGGAGCAGAATTTTCTTTTTAAAAGTTCAAGAAAGGGCAGTCCCTAAAATGTTAAAGCATGCCCGCAAAGAAAACACCAAAATTAGCAAAAAAAAAATGTCACGATCAACTTTGCAGCTTTTTGAGTTCCATGTGGTGCTACCCACTTTAACTGAAAACCTTGCTGATACAGCATCACTGTATTTTCGATCTAAACACAGACTCTCAGCAGCTTTCAATGATAAATAGTCCCCTGGAAGAATTCGCTAACGGACCCTTTGTCTTTGAGACGGTCAACCGACATTGAGGCTCACAGAATGATTTCTAAGCTATTCAATCCTCTTTAATAAAATTACAAAGGATCAGATAAATCTAGATCAGACAAATAAAAGGTGAATGAGGGAGACAGAGAAAGGGACCACACTGTTATCTCCAATAAAGTAATTGCTTTTCTTCATTTTTGCAGGTAAAAAGGCAGCAAATATGATGATAAAGACGTTGGCATTTTGCTTATTGATCGCTTTAGTAGCTTCTCGTCCCGCTGAGGAGAAGCCAGAGGCTACCAAAAAAGTTGCTGATGAAACTAAAAAGGTGGAAGATGCAAAAACAGAATTGAAAAAGGAAGCAGTAAAAGTTATCAAGAAGGATGTCGAAATTGATGACTCAAAAAATGAAATAACACCAGTTATTAAGGAGGAAACAAAAGTTGCAGATGAAACAAAGGATGTAAAAAAAGAAGTAACTAAGGTCTGTATTAACAGTTAAGTTTTATGAGCCTTAATGCCATTTTAGAATTTGAATTTATGTTGTGCTCAAGGCCATTTCCAGAGGATTACGGGGTTTAAACCCCTCTCCCCTGAAATTTTTGTCCGACTGGTAAAAACGTAACCTAACATATATACAAATTTTTGAATTTGTTCAAAACAGAATTTGTATAACCCCACACTCCGAACACAACTCCAAGATACGCCCTTTTTTGTGCTCTTATAGTTGATTTCCTTGTTGCCAAGACATTATTTTACTCACAAAAATCTAATATAGCTTCAGGAGCATATTGGGCTATCTTAGTTAGCTATTGTTTTTTATACATTATATTATTCGATTCATAGGGTTTACCAATATAGTTTGGTCAACTTGGACCACTTGTTTTGAACAAGAATTTTCTAATATCTAATTGTTTCCCATATTTCTTATATTTTTCATACCAGAAAAAATCCCTCCACATTTTAAACTCTAGAAACATTTGAAGCTCTGAAACTTTTCCCCTCTTCTAAATAAAAATTCACCAAAATAATGAGTGTTATGTCAACTATAAATCTATGTAAACCCGTGATTACCAACGTGGGGCGCATGCGCCACCAGTGGGGCATGGCAATGTTTTGGTGCACCCTTCGGCTGACTATACTTCAGAGCCTTTATTTTGAAAAAAAATCCTGTGAATGACGTCACATTCATATGCATTTAAAAAGCAAAAAAGATACAATATAGCACTGACGTCATACATTTTATAAAAGGTGTTATATTCAGACAATATTTCTGTTCGGCACCCTTCGGCTGACTATACTTCAGAGCCTTTATTTTGAAAAAAAAAAATTTCATGTGAATGATGTCATATCCAAATGCATTTAAAGAGCAAAAAAAAATAAAGCACTGACGTCATACATTTTATAAAAGGTGTTATATTCAGACAACATTTTTCTTTAGTATAAAATATGCCCAGAGGACGACCCAAAAAATGATACCAAGTTAATATGTTTTTAAGTTTCCTTCAAGTGAATAGACGTAAGATTTTGAACAACAAAATATAAATATCACGAGGGGGGCCTCAGGATTTTAGAAATGTCTTGGTGGGACATGGCCGAAAATCGGCTGGGAGCCACCGATGTAAACTATAATCGTTGTAAACTGTAATCGATGTAAACTGTAGTTGATGTAACCTGTTGTCGATGTAAACTGTAGTCGATGTAATCCGTCAACTGATAAAAAACGATGTGACCCAGACTCCATAATTTAGTGATTTTGTGATAAAAGTAGGATCCAAGTTCACTAAAACTCATTTAAGCTAAAACAAGATTCTCTAGTTCCGCTCAAGTAAAATTTGGCTCGAATTTTAATCGTCTCAACTCGAACCCATCCTTTCTAATGAAATGAAATTAATCATGGGTGTTATTATCATTAGACAACTATGGTGTTATATTGAAACTCGTAATACAACAATGGAAACAAAACTTTCACTTTGGGCATGAATATCTGTCGGTTTTGTTAAATATAATTGTCATTTGTAGTGACACTGCAAATTTGGTGTAGCAATGTCTATTAAGTTTCACCGTGAACTATAAAAGTCTTAGATGCGGTTTTGAAGAGCTTGAAGTTGTAATAAATGAAGTTGATTGAGAACTGAAGCAACAAATTGCTCATCGGACAGGTGCGTGTTAGCTCTTTCGTTTCATACAGTTTATGGCTCAGTTTAAAAAATTATAAAGAGAAATCCTGCACATTAGTATCCATTATCCTTCTATGTCATTTAATGAAATCACATACATCGCTTCATTTTTTTTAACTAGCCGCTAAAGCTGCAATAAATCAGAAATTACCTTTGGTACTTCCTTATTAACTAGTACACACTCGAGAATTTGGATCGCGAAGATCAGATAATAACCGATTTTTACTGTCTTTATACCAGGCAATTAGCTCGGCAGAAAACTACATTGTAGCTATATTTTAATTAGATATTTAAGTGGTATTTTGGTTTAGGTTAGGTTGAGGTTATTTCTGAGAGGTGAACGGCTCTCAGAAATCATGTATATCAGACGGCCCGTGCCAAGAGTGCCAAGCATAGCGAAACTGCGCTAAGTGCAGTGGAATACAGTTCCACCCCGCTTGGCACAGTTCCACCACAGATTCGGCACGCTTGGCACAGTTCCGCCATGCTTGGCACAGTTCTATCATACTTCGTTATTAACTAGTACACACTCGAGAATTTGAATCGCGAAGATCAGACAATAACCGATTTTTACGGTCTTTATACCAGACAATTAGCTCGGCTCGGTAGAAAACTACATTGTAGCTATATTTTAATTAGATATTTAATTGCTATTTTGGTTTAGAATAGGTTCTAGGTTAAGTTTATTTATTTCTGAGAGGTTAACGACTCTCAGAAATCATGTATATATGGTGGCCCATGCTAAAAGTGCCAATGGCGGAACTGCGCTAAGTGTAGTGGAAAACAGTTCCGCCCCGCTTGGCACAGTTCCACCACAGATTCGGCACGCTTGGCACCGTTCCGCCATGCTTGGCACAGTTCTATCATGCTTGGTACAGCTCCGAGGCTTGCTTCGGTGTGCGGGAAGTCGGTCTTCCCACAAATGTATGTAAGCTTTTTCATTATTCTAAGGAAACGCGGTTCAAGTTACTGAAGTTTTTTTTGCCAATTTATTTGTTAAGCAATTGAGTCCTATTGCAACTCTTGTTGGCCTTCGGTTGCATAAGGCGCACAACGGTGGGCGTCTTTTAAACCATTTAAAATCAACCAAATTACAGACCGGCAATCGTAAAGTAGCATATATCCCTTCGATTCACTCTTTGGCTTCTCAGCCTTTGCCCACGTTCTGATCTTTTTATATTCAACTTTATAACCATGAAGAATAAGAAAGAAGATACGGGAAAATTGTCTTGCACATCTATCATAGAAATGAGTATAAAGTTAATATCAAACAGAAGGTTTTAAATTCCCTCCTTCCAACCTATTGATGTATCTTCCTACCCTATGAATCAGTCCATGGCTGAACTGATGACCTATCTCAGAACCTCTCATTCGAGTAATTTATCTTCTAGATTTCCCTTTATGATCCATTTCTTATTCTGTTCTTGTAGAAAGGCAGTGTTATTTTCAGCATTTCCACAAAATTGGACAAATGACATTGCTTAAAGCTGAAATTTTTCCAGTCCAGACAAGGTAGTTTTGGAATAGTTCAGGGAAATCTTGGGAGGCTAGCAGGCCTGGTGATGGCTGAATTCTGCTGTTTCTTATCCTCTCCAACATTTTAATATGCCTTAAAGGAAATTGAGCAGTAGTTAAAAGTAGGCTAGAAAAACGTGGTGAAATCGCAAGATAGCCGGTGTTTTTTCTTTTAACCCTTATCCCAGCTTCCACTCTTATACGCTTCACATACACAATAAGCTGAACAATGAAGATATGAAGCTGCCTGAGAAGGAATGGATAATTTGTGAGCTTAAATAAACTGCTTGATTTGTCACATTTGACCTACTTGTAATAAGAGAGAGCTGTTTATTAAGTCTCTTTTGTCCTCTCATGCTATAGCCGATCATGAATATTCATTGTTGTCCATTCTGGGAAAGGATCAACTTTCCATAAGCTATACCGTCATATTATTCTATCGTATGAAAAATAGACCTCATTTCTTTGTTTCAAGTCAAATTGCATGAAACTCTTATCATGTGATTTACAGTTTTTAATAATCATAAGAGAAATTGATAGTTCAGTGAGCTTTTTCGTTCATGGACAGATTGAGATCACCCCTGTTTAGCTCTATGGAAATATGAAGAACGGCACTAAATTTTCCATGACTGTTTAAAAAAAAAAAAAAAAATAGACCCCTCCTTTATGATCTCCTTGTGTCTATTTATGGTTCCGGGTATTCTGCTCCTAAGCCAATCTGTGAATCGCAGAACAGGTATGAAGTATGAGAGCTTATTCTTTTTAGCTGAAAATAGAGCCCAATCAAAGGCACTGCTCCTAGCTCACATCAGCAGGGATCACAGGGTATACTGGTCAAAGTCACCAGATACCTGGTATAAGATAGTGTGGCCACAAAGTGAAAACACACTGAAGGAGCCATTGCAAAGTCATCAGATGCCTAGTATAAGATAGTGTGGCCACAAAGTGAAAACACACTGAAGGAGCCATTGCAAAGTCACCAGATGCCTAGTATAAGATACTGTGGCCACAAAGTGAAAACAAACTGAAGGAGCCATTGTTTGAGCGAAATTGTACAGAAGGTGCAACATCTCAAAAAGTGACCATCTCGTGAAAATACACCTTAAATGGCAGTGGTAATACTGGGATGCCAAATCTGCTGGCGTACATAACAACTAGAAGAAATAATCTCTCACCCTCTCGGCTAGTTCATGAATGTGCTTCTTTGTGCACCCTATACACTTTCATAATTCGATTGTAATAATTTCTTTCATAAATCAATAATTTCGATTGTTTTCATAAGCTCCTCACGATTTTAAATTCTCTAAAAATGTTCTATCTGCTTTCTAAACTGTGCTTTTGATATTCAAACCAAAGCAAGAAATTATACTCAACTTTGTTGATTAGGCATGATTTTTGTAATGTAAATCAGCTATTTACAAAGTCCACTTAACATTAATACTTAAAACGAACAGAAAATATTACGTATATAAGGGGGGTTGCCTCTCCTAAATAGCTCACTCTTACACTAAGGGTTTTCTTTTAACTTTTAAAAGAGCTTATTATTCTATTAAACAACCTTTGTGATTCCGGAGTCACTCCTAAATAAATAGAACAAAAATCAAAGTTTAGGTTATTATAAGGTTATTATTAGTTAAAAAAAGTAAAATAATATGCAAATTTCATTTTAATTATTCATGCCAAAATCAAAACCTGCATTAATTCAAAAATATTCAGAAATTAAATGAAAAAAAACGAATTTTTTTAACTGAAAGTAAGGAGTGACATTAAAACGAACAGAAATTATTCCGTATATGAAAGGGGCTGTCCCCTCTTCAAAACCCCGCTCTTTACGCTAAAGTGTTTTGTTGTTTTAAAAAGTAGAGTGGTGAGAAAAAGTCAAACTTTAGCGTAAAGAGTGGGGTGTTGAAGAGGGGACAGCCCTTTCATATACGGAATAATTTCTGTTTGTTTCAAGTTTTAATGTCGCTCCTTACTTTCAGTTAAAAAAACTTGTTTTTTTTATTTAATTAATTAAAAGAGAGAACCAAAGAAAACCAAACAAGTAAAAGGAAAAATGAAGATAAGTTTACAAAAAGAGCATTTATCTGATAAAAAGTGACTAACAACGCTCAATGAAAATTAGTACTAATTAAAAAGCGACGCAACTTCTTAAAAACGCAAAACGAAACGATGCAAAGTGAGGTATTGGTGTAGTTTTGATAAGAAATGACAGCAATACCACTCGCCAGCATTACGCCTGAGAATGGGAGGCTACATAGATATTCTTTCAATAGTTTTTAGAATTTTTGCTCTTTAGTATTTCAGTTCTGTTTAGGCCAAAATGGTTCTTTGGGCCAAGGTTGCTGTTTAGCAGGACAAAGCGCCTGTTTGATCCTGCTTAGTCCAAACAACTTTTTGATTCAGGGCTTTCTTAAATGGAGAGGGGCCGTATCCCCTCTCCCTTCAAGCCAGTTTTTCTAAGCTCAAGTTTAAAATCCAAAACTTTGAAATTACGTTCTCATTAATAGCTGAATTTTATGGCGTATTTTTCATAAAGATCATTTACTTTTTTTAGTCATTTTTGCTCATTTTCTAAAACTAGGTAAAGTTTCTTACGCTTACAATTTTTAATCGGTAATTTCAAACTTAAGAGGCTATCAATTTTTCGAAGTGACCGTAAAAAGCAAATGGTTTTGATATATGTTGTTATAAAAATTCATTTATTTACTGATTTGTTTACTATTAGCATGAGTCGATTGATCTCACTCTCTAATGCTATAGTAAAAGAAATGCTAAAATGGTTAGGTTTACGATGGAGGATGTCAGATTGTCAAAGATTGTGCTTTTTGGCTGTCCATCTTGGGCCAGCCGAAAAACAGGTCATCCCGAACGGGATGGGAAGCTGTTATGAATTCAAAAGAAATCGGAACTTGAAAGAGTGAAGCTAGGAATAAATTAGGGTAGAGGAGCGTCCTGTGCAGTTCTGCTGTACTTAGGTAACTTGGTGTTCCAGTGAGTTTTTACTAATAGTTGTAGTATTAATTCTTAATTTGCAGCTCGTTACGCCAAACTGTCTGATTTTAATAATTCTATGATTATATTTTATTTAAGGAGGCTAAGCCGGAGAAACAAATTGATGACGCAAAGGCCAGTGACGACAAAGCAGATGATCCTAAAGAAGAAGATGCGTCAGAGACTACTACCGAAAATTCAGACACCACTGCTGCTCCCACAACAACAGTAAGTTCACATTTTAGTAAAAAAAAAATCAAAAGAGACAGCATAAAAGAGAGCAAGAGAGAGAGAGAAAAAAAAAGAATGGGAGGTCTAGAGGTATTAAGAGAAGGGAAAAGTGGAATATGAAAAACCGGAAAGAATAGTAGTTATTGCAAGGCTTTGTCAGCACGGCGACTCCACACAGCCACTGGGATTTTCTCCTCAGTGCACGAAAGGATAGTTCTGATTTTGATCCTGAATTTATTCCAAGTTTCAGTGTCGGTCTGTTCCAGCTTTATATGCTATCGAATGCAAACGTTGGTTAGTCTTTTTAAGACTAACCAACTTATTAAAATTAAGACTTATTAAGACTATTAGTCTTATAAATGTTGGAAAAGCATATCCAGCTTTATATGCTATTGAATGCAAACGTTGGTTAGTCTTATTAAGACTAACCAACTTATTAAAATTAAGACTTATTAAGACTATTAGTCTTATAAACGTTGGAAACGCATATCCAGCTTTATATGCTATCGAATGCAAACATTGGTTAGTCTTATTAAAGCCTTTAACTTCAAACGCAATAGTAATACGTGATTTGATTTAAGTACTTCCACCTTTTTTTATCGTAAAATTGTAAAGACCCTCGCAGAATGCTATAAATTATTGAGAATCCCATGTTTGACATGGTGGGGTACTAATTAGTAAAGAACACAATTATGTATAACTTTAGCATGATTTATTCACTTGTAATCGCCACTGAAAAGATATAAATATTTTTTCAGGTATTTTGTATTTTACTCTCCTAGCTCAGAAAGCTAGAGTTTTTTTTTCTGAGAACACAAATCAACTGTTCACTAGAAAGTAGCTTACTTAATTGGGGAAAACATTTTAAAAATCAACTCTTTCATATGTCGTGACTTTATTTTCTACATTTACTTTAAAAGGGTGTCAATTGGTGCTATAGTTGTGCTAAAATGTGAATCTTTAGAGGGGTTGCCCTAATGACAGGTTCATTCCTCTTCCAAGAGTTTGTATCTGTATGCAGAATAAATCATAAAAATGATCATAATGGGGAAGCAACTATTACATATAACAGACCCAATTTTAAGTTTCAGTCCAGAACCATACTTCCTCTGGAGAAAGCTGACATTATGACATTGTCGATTTTATGCTAAACAACAATATTTATTTGCCATTTTTAGTTTTGATACAAAAAATAAGCTAGTAAAACCTATTTCAATTCATAGCTCTTATTGTAGGTTCAATAAATGGAAAAAAGGACATGGCACCAAGCTCCACAGTCAAAACTAGTATTGCTAACCTCTGCTTCAACCCTTCGGTCTTCATGGCCGAAGTTTAATTTTTAAGCTTTGCTCAAATTGGACTGCAACCTGTCACCTCTTTAAAACCTCGTGATCCCAAGGCTTCATTGGGGTATTCCAAATCCTCTAAGCTCAATAAGACTGATGAAAACAGAAGATAAAGACACTTATTAGTGGTAGGCTTCATAAGAAAAAGTAGATGCTTATCATACCACCCCGTCATAGGAAGGGGGGTGAAAATTATGAAGTTCAATTCCTTCTCTATTCCTCAAACTGGTTTCACCCTTGTTGAAAACTGAAATACTTATTTTCCATTTTCAGCGCTGAAGCAAAGAATGACTTTTACTTAGTAATTTCTGTTTCAACTAACAGCACTTATTTATTAGTATTTACAATAACTGTAAGAACTATAAATATTTATTGAAGATTTTTATTCTCTCTCTCCATGAGATTAGATGACAATCAGTTATCCTTCAAATTGGCATGCGTCCAAAGCTTCTCAAAGCTATCCCACATCTTCTAGACTCAAAAAGTTTGAAGGAAACCGAATGTCAAAATAATATTTCGATAACATTCGTAGCGAAAGATCTCAGAGGGAAAATTCTATGCTTATTATCATATTTGGTAACAGAGTGGGAATTTAATTTCTTCCCCTTTCTCCCGCAGGTTACAATTAATGATGGACAAACAAACGGGAGTATGGCGAGTGGAAAGAAAAGATAAAAACTAAAACGAAGCGGATGTTTCGTCTGTATGAAAACAAGGCGTCTTCAACGCTGATAAAACAAAGATAAGAAACTAAAATAACCAAAAACAAATAAAATCCAAAACAAAAAAATGAAAACAACCAATATTAATATCTACAATTGTCGCAACTGTTCTTATAGGTCATAGAAAAAAATAGAGTTGCTTCGATGAGAACCGTTCTCCCCTTTGTTTGTTCATCGTTGATATTCTCTCTTTTCTATTCTTGGTTATGGCTGGCCAGTTCGGCTTAAGATCTTTCATTGGAAAATTACAATGTACATTTGCCCTTTTAGTACTGAAGAAATAAATGTCTTTAGCTTAGTAAACGTGTTTGAAATTTGCACTTCTTCTGCTCGTCGAGATTCAGATTTCTCTGCTCCAAGATCTCCCTTTCTTTTATGGAATTTACTCGTCCTACAAGGCACTCTTCCAAGTAAAAAAAATACAGTTAAGTCACGCTTGTTAATCTTACTAGCGTGCGTATTCACAAATTCACAGATGATGATCTGATCCATCGTGAGCAGCTGTCTGACAGTTCCGTTACTTAATAATGATTGAAAAATAGGATTTACTATCTTTTTGTGCGGATTGAAAAACTGGATTGTAGTTTCCTTTAAGTACTCAAGGACGTGTTGATGGATCAAATAAAGAGTGTGTCAGACCTACCTTAAGGCTTTAATCAATATTGTCTATGGATGAGCTTGACCCACTTATTTTTATGGTCAACTGTGGGTGCAGCTATGCTTTGGAAGGCATGATTTTAAATTGGTGGCTCAAAGGCAGTATTGTTAACTACAAGCCAACAAGCAAGCACATCGGGGCCATCATTAATGAAAGGTGATGGACGAAATCCTATATATTTTATTATTTGATAAGTTTAAGAATGATTCTGAAATGCCTAAAACTTCTCTCACTAATATACACAGGATTTTGTACAGATTTTTACCCTGAATTAAACTACTGTTTGTATTAAATCATTATTAAATCATTTAATATTGAGCTAAGTTATTATTGTTTTTATTGCTTAGATTAATGTTTTGTGAGAGAAGAAACCTACTATGAAGGCATTTAAATAGGTAGTGACAGAGCTGGATTTAGTAACGCCTCCTTGCTGTCTAAAAAACTGTAGTACTTCACCTAATCTGAAAATGTTAAACTGCACATGGAAGAATAGCACCAACATTTTGTTTACACAATTCTTCAAAGTTAGATCGGGGCGGGGGGGGGGGGGAGGAGAGTTTCGGATAAACATCAATAAGTAATATTTCGTTAAAATTTATTATATATGATAAGAATTATGATTTTACAACTTTAAAAGGCGCATTTTTGCAATTTTGAGTTTCCTTTGCTCAGCTGATCTCTACGCTCTCTTCCCTATGTCCTTATGACTGCTGCATCAAGGTAGAGCTTGGATATGACTTAACTACTGATTTGGCTTTTCTAAATTGGTAACGATATCTTTAAATAGGATAATTCACGCCCCAATAATTTTATCTAAAGTGCCGAAGCCTATGTAGGCATGTCGTATCTTTTTGGTGAGCCCTTATTGATAAAATGTTATCACTTTTTCCTCAGCAGAATTTCTTTTGCATAGGTGTTACATATAAACATATATGTTCTTGTTAAGAACACATGTTTTCTCGAACCTAAGCTGTTCTACCACTACTACTACTACTACTACTAACAAATCACCGCAGCACCAAGCCGCCTGAGGCCAACAAAGCTACGCCCGTTCCTCCTCCACCCCAATCTATTCAAAGCCTCCCTTTTTACATCCGCCCACGAAGTTCCCATTTCCTTTAAATCTTTCTTTATGACGTCTCCCACCCCAGACGGGGTGGGAGACGTAGAAGTAGGAATAAAACGAAAATGGAAGGACAATTGAATAAAGATTGCGTTGTGAATTTAGAGTGGCTAAAAACAGTTCCAGTGCCCAACACTTTGCTAATTTAAACAGTGTGTAAGAACAGTTCTAACGCCCAGTCCATAGGTGTCCAGTGCCTTGCTAATTTACACTGTGCTTAAAGGCGGTTTTGGTGGGCGGTCCATTTTTCCCGTACGACTAAAATTTGAGCAGCATTGCAGTAACCAACAGGAAGAAGTGATTGGAACCCTAGGAAAGATTAAAAATACATATTTATGTAATATTTGAAAATGACTTCGATTATTTTTAGACAGACTATTTATGTTCTCGAGGAGATGTTTACCCCTATTGTTTGTTTTAAAAAAAATAGAGTTGTGAGAAAGTCAAACTTTAGCGTAAAGAGCGAGGCGTTGAGGAGGGGACAGCCCCTTTCATATACGGAATAATTTCTGTTCGTTTTAAGTTTTAACGTCGTTCCTTACTTTCAGTTAAAAAACTTGTTTTTTATATTTAATTTTTGAACGTTTTTGAATTAATGCAGGTTTTGATTTTGGCTCACCGTACATGAATAATTAAAA
>JAQQPU010014377.1:0-12278 GCA_029168905.1 Artemia sp. Kazakhstan ARC1039 | reverse complement strand
CTGGTCGTTTTGAGTTTGAATTTTAACAGGTATTTGTATCTCCTGAGATTAAGTTTAAAATGGCCTTTACTTTTCTTTGAAAAACTTATTTTTCGTATTTTTTTTTTTAATTAATTTTTGTTCGTTTGTGATTGCAAAAAGTTTCAAGTTTTTATGGCATGGGGTGGGGGTGCTTACTTTCCGATTATTCTTGACTTTAAAAAACGGATCTAGAACTTTCAATTTAAATCAAATGGGGCTTTTTTCAAAGTCTATACGATTACCTATTTGATAAAAACCTTATATATGAACAATAGACAGCTTGCATAACTTGTGGACAGCGATTGACAACAATGAATGGATTGAAAAAATAGCTCCAATAAGGGGGTTTAGACAATTTCACTTGCTGACACAAAGGGATCACGACTGTTTGGAATTGACCTTAATAAGAATTTGTGTGCCAAAGCAATTTTGCATCTATCACAGAGTATGTATTTTAACCTTATAATTGGATAATAGCTTGATTAAAAGATCACTTCTTCAGGATAAGCCTGAATAGGCTGTATAATGCTTTTTTGGGCCCCCATGTCTTCTATTTGCGCGAGTTTTCGTCGCATTCTGAGTACAAACTAAGCTGATCTTATTTTTTTAGTTTTGTACATATTTTCTCCAAATGTCTATGTGGACTCAAAACCTGTTTATTTCGATAATTGTTAGTCGAATTGTTAGTAATTGCTAGTCGAGGATGGTCAAGCGGAGGTCTTGACCGAAATATTTGCATAATTTTCAATTTTTCACTGGCTGCTAATTGTTCTCGTTTTCTTCTTTTTTTCGCGATTTTGTTTTATAATTGTTAGATTTTTTAAAGGTCCTGGAAAGTTGGCCAGTTAGTTAATATATCTTGTAAACGTCGTGAAAATATTTTAAACTTTTCACTTAATTTTGTAGTCTTAAGAAGCTGAGTTGTGCTTAAAAAGATAAAATAATAATATAAAAAAAATTTGAATGATCGCTGTTTTTCCCTTAGGCTTTTTTCTTTGCTTTTCTCGTCACAGTGCATCTAATTTTGTACAAAATTTACCATTATGAATATTAAACCATTGTCAAACCTGAAAAAAGAGTTAAACACTGTAACTTTACCTATATCATTAACTAATTTCATAGTTTTATGATTTTTTGCTGTAAGTTTGTTGCTTTCAGGTACCTGTATATGGGAATCTTGGGTGTGCGATGGAGACAATGATTGTCCATCTGGAGAAGATGAAGAAAATTGTCATTCAAGTCACGGAGAGATTACGACGTGCACCCCCGAGCAGTTTTCTTGTATGAGAAGTACCGGTTGCATTCCTCGGAGTTTTATCTGCAATGGAAGACCGGACTATGCCGATGGCTCTGACGAATGGGGATGTAATTCTACAAGTGGTAAGTTTTCCCCAGTGGATGCTTTATGATAATTTTTAAAACGGAATGTTTATTTATTGTTTTCTGTTTTCGAAATTGAAACTAAAACGTATTATTAGAACGTTGTAGATCCTATTGACATTCTGAAATTTCGGTTATTTAATTCTAATTAATTTTTTACAAAAAACTCCTTGATATTTTTCCTATTGATATGTCAAAGCTGTTTATAATATTCTTTTTTTCTATATATCCTTCTTATTTTTACTACTGATTAAATTTAATTCTAATAAATCTTTTGTAAAAAATTAGTACCATTTCTTGTTTCAGTGGATGCAGCTACTGACCATTTTGCCTGTCTTGTCGGACTATTTCTTTGTGACGGTTCGACTTGCTTGCACGATGAAAAAGTCTGCGATGGGAAAGAGGACTGTTGGGATGGCTCTGATGAGAGTGAATGCAACAGTAACCAGGGAATAGCAAAGGTTCGTTGTCCACTTTCTATTTTTAAGTTAACTCCTCGTTAAAAAACTTTTATAGAAAAATTGTCAGGAACCAGACAGACGTGTACCTCGAGCTGGTTTCTGAGAAGAAAAGAAACGGCGTCTAATAATAATTCTTTTTTTTAGCCTGATTTAGACTGAAAATTATAGGTGTCCTGATTTATTTTTACAAATTTATAAACACGAAAACAATTCTAGTTTTATTCTGTTTTCTAGTCTAGTTTTTTAGAATTGGGTAGAATTCTTTCTTGTAATAACTCTCTGAATATCTATACTTTTTAAACCTGAATCTCCTACGCTATGATGCTTTTACTGCTTGTATTGTAAGGAGCTTGTTTCAATTGGACTAGTTAACTATATGTAGTTTTCCGTGGTTAGGTTTGGAGGTAAATACGAAAAAAATATAATTCTAGGCCAAAATCCTTTAGTTTAGGAGGGGTATAATCGAATTAGGTCATATAGCAGCTTGGAATATGTGAAGGCTAGTTGTCCCCTTTCTTTTTAAATAAACACGTCGTCGAAAAAAATCTCTGTATTGAATATGCTACTACTGCTACTAACAACTCACTACAGCAACAAGCCACATGAGGCCAAAACAGCTACAGCCCCCCTCTTTACACCCTCCGAGGAAGTTCCTATTTCCGTTAAATCTTTCTTTACGACTTCCTGCAACCCCAACCGCGGACAATCTGCTTTCCGTTTAGCCTTAGACGGTTGGCTGAAAAAGATAGTCTTTGGCAATCTGTCATCCTTCATCCGCAGAGCGTACCCTAGCCATCTCAACATTCCTCTCATTATAGCCCTAAAAAGCGGGATTAAACCACACTTTTTGCACAGCCTACTGTTTGAAAACCGGACAGTCAGCAGGGTACTCAAATCAATCCGTTGGCAATTTCTCTGGAAATCTTTAGCAAATCCTCCTCTGTTTTTCAGAGCGCCCATGCTTCCGAGCCATATTTGACCACTGTCATCACCTTAGCTTCCAATATTTTAATCTTAGGTTCGTAGCCTTATCTTCCTATGCTTCCGAACTTTTTTCTATTTTGATTCTTCACCACTATAATGCTTACAAAGCTTGCATTATAAGCAATCTTGTTTTGTATGTTTTAATTGGGCTAGGTAACGCTTGTATTGGGAAGGCTTTGGGAATAGGGGAAGACCATATACCCAGGACCTTCAATATACCCAAATCTAGGTTATTTGTAAATAGAAATTGTTCCTAGGATGATAGTGAATCTTGGAGCAACCAGGGAATAGGAGAGGCTTGTTGTCGCTTTCTTAATAAGTTAATTCCTCTTCAAAAATCTTATGTGTAAAATATTGTGAGGAACTGAATGGACTAAACTCAAGGTAGTTTCTAAGAATAAAAGATAATTTCATATTCTTAAATTCCAATGAAATCGAATATTACATTAGCCAGAGATTAGTGAAGGTTTGTTTTCCATTTTCTTTTTAAGCTAAATACTCATTAAAAAAAATTATATAAATATGAGGAACTGACTTTGAACTCAAGTAAGGTTATATGAAGAAGTGTATCGCCATCAATTATTTTCTAGTAAATATTCTCGGGTTGTCTATGCATTTATAATATGATTCTTCACCGCTATAATGCTAATGTCGCTTGTATTATAGTCAGTTTCATTTTTGTTTGATTAAATAACATTGTACTATTTGTGTTGAGAATTTTCCCTTTGAGGGGGGTGGGGTGAGAATTTTTCCGAGTCCACTGATTTTTTAACTATCAACATGAGTTCTGCCTAATGGGAAAGCCCACTGGAATTGCAGTGTGGGTGACCGAGATTTTTGTGTTGACCCATGACAGACAATGTCCACTGGACGGGGGACTGAGATGTTTTCAAATACTGAGAATGGATGTAAAAAGGAGGTATTTCTAGACCGCTACTCTTCGATTTGATATGGTTTAATGAAATTGAATGTTACAATAATCAAGGAATAGCCTAATTGTTACTCCCTACTTTTTAAGTCGAATAAAATTACTTAATGTCATCAGTACAAAATAATTGATTGGGCAATAAAATTTACCATAAGACCAGCAAAGCTCTATTAATAAAACTTTGAGACTGAAAAAACCAGAAACTCAAGCGGGTTCCCAAGATCTTTTTCATTTTTATTTCTACCGTCATATTGCTATGTATAAGCAATAAGCTTTTTTATGAAATTGCATATATATTGCTAGTATTCCAAAACTATATTCAATGGGAAGACGAATTATGAAGGATGAAGAATTTTTAAAACGTGTATGATTACTTGCGAACGTGTGTGATGTTGTGAACGTTGTTGTGAACGTTTGAACGTATATGATGAATTGTGAAAATGTATGACATAAACTCGTTGGGAAAATTAATAATGGAAGCTATTAAAACAGTAATAAGGAGAAACAAAAAAGCATAGTTACTCCCTTGTGTTTTCAGTTGTGGAAGAACACATAAATTATATTGACATAAATTGTCAGCTACGAATGTCAGGTACGTTTTAGCACACTTTAGAAAGCATGTCAGGATTGTGAATTCTCTTGAGGTTTTTATATAGCCTTCTGGTTTATTGTTATCAACCGACCAGTTTCTGTTGAATTCAGAAATAATAAGTGCATTAATTAGGATTTCAAATTGTGTGTATTTCATGTTTGGTTCAACATAATTCTATTAACTTTCTTAAATAAACAACGGGAAGGGGAAGGTATACGCTTTTGAAGAAAGTAAATGTAGGATGTATTTTTTTTTTTTTTTTTAGACTAAGGAACTCTCCAAATCGTCGTAATAACAACTACTGTCTTAATCTGTTTGACATTTATATCCCCCCCTCCCTTAATTTTCCTGATATGACCCTACTATATGCTTACTTTTGATGACAGCCACCCCCTCCCACCCCCCTGTATATCCTAATTTTTAGAAATTTTCAGCTTTTATGTTCCTTCTGATTTAATATTTTCTTTTTTGTTATCTGGTTAAGGACGACCTTTGATTGTTGGCGTGGTAAATTCACAATTTGCTTCAGAAGCTAATTGTCATTAATTATAAGTTCGTTTGTTGTTAGTATTTTCGTTCTGAAATATCGGATAACGAATCATTTTGGTCACTCCATACCATTAAAATTGCTGCAGGAAACAAAATATCTGACCGTTTTACTTACTATGAGTATCATTATATAGTTAATTATAGCAAAATTTGCTGTTTTCTACGATTTATGACGAAGGACAAAAATAATGAAATGAATGATCATTTGGATCATTCTGCAAAATCACAAATAATAATGATCGTTCAATTTTAATCTTTACTTTTCAATTTAAACCATTATCTTCCAATTTAAACTTTATTCTTCAATTTAAACAATATTCCTTAATTTAAATCATTGTTCTTCAATTTAAACAATACTCCTTGATTTAAATCATTGTTCTTCAATTTAAACCATTATCCTCCAATTTAAACTTTATTCTTCAATTTAAACAATATTCCTTAATTTAAATCATTAAACGCCTACTAGTTTGTTGTTACCAACCAACCTGCTTCTATTAAAGTCATATTTTATAATTTACACTGTATGTATTTCATGTATATTTATTATGGTAAGAATTGTTGTTTTCCCGGATTGGGGATGAAGGAAAAATAAATAACTTATTAAATTAACAGATCATTCAGCATCTGGGATCAAGCCTCAGCTATTATCTAATTCTCTTCATCTTTTAGTAGCTTTAGTCATCGCTGTGGTTATTAATTTCGAATTGAATAGTTTTGTCTTTGTTACAGATATGGCGGGTATACACAGACACTAAACGGTCAAATGCAACTTCATTATTTATCAGCTGGGATTCTTGGTCTCATAACGGGTCTTTTCAATTTTTGCCATCTCTGAGCGTGGTCAAAACTAGTCGATGGACAAATTTGACTTGGACAGAGGAGAAAGACGCTATATTCACTGGTTTGACTCCTTATACAACGTACAATTTCACGCTTTACCTGAGGCAGAAAGAAAACAAAGAAGAATATCCGTCAAGAATCTATAAAAGTTCTACTACGCCTATTGCAGGTAAGGAAATAAATATTCCTAAAATCATCGTACATTGTAACCCACATTATACAAAAGTGATGCTACTCTGCTAAAAGTTATGACCTAATATTTCAAGATGCGACAGAGTAGCCTTTAGAACAGTGGTTCCCAACCGCTTTTAGGCTAAG
Source organism: Artemia sp. Kazakhstan ARC1039 (assembly GCA_029168905.1). Lineage (NCBI taxonomy): Eukaryota > Metazoa > Arthropoda > Branchiopoda > Anostraca > Artemiidae > Artemia > Artemia sp. Kazakhstan ARC1039. The sequence goes on along the minus strand of JAQQPU010014377.1, from coordinate 6,205 downwards.
CCCCCTAACCTAAGCATTTCTGAAATCATGATGCCCCCCTTGTGATATTTAAGTTTTGTAATTCAAAATTTTCATTTTTTTACCAGAAGGAAGCTTAAAAGGCTATTTACTTGGTATCTTTTTTGGGTCGTCTTCTAAGCATATTTTATACTAAGGAAAAACGTTGTCGAAATATAGCACCTTTTAAACAATGCATAACGTCATTGCAATACTACCATGTCTTTTTTGCTCTTTAAATGCATATGAATGTGACGTCATTCACACGATTTTTCTTTTTGTTCTAAAATTAAGATTCTCTAAATTTAAGATATTAAAGTATAGCCAGACGAAGGGTACACATCCCATGGCTCACCAAAATATTGCCATGCCTTACTGGTGGGGCCGGCGATCCCCGTTTGGGAATCACGGCTCTAGAAGGAGCCACGCACTGCAGTAACTTAAAGACTGAAAAGACCACCTACAGTTAATTTGTTCAAAAATAGAATGTGAATAGAATCGTCACCTTCAAACATAACAACTTCGGAGTCCATTATTATAAATGGTCGATTACATGTTTGTGTTTCATCAGTGTCGTATTTGAGGGTTTTTAAAGAAAAGAAGAAAAAGGATACGTCCCAACGCCATTTTAGGAACTCGTGAAACGCTTGTGAGTTTTACCTTCTTTGAGGGTAATCAAAACTAGTCTATGGACAAACCTGGCAAGGGAAAAAGAGAAATGTGTTCTATTCACTGGGTTGCCTCCTTTTCTAACGTTCAATTTTACGCTTTACCTGAGGCAGAAAGGAAGAAAGAAAATACGGAAGTTTTTCTACGCATATTGCTTGCAGCGAAAAGAAATGTACCCATAATAATAATTTATTTTAGACCCATATCGTATTACAGTTTTGCCACTCATGGAGTAAGAGATGGAGACAAAAGGAAAACAAAATTAAAATAAACATCATTTAATAATACAAATTAAGGTATGATGTTGCGAATATTAAAGGAATACTGAACCTGAAATCTTTTTGTGCAGCATAGTCGACTTTTCTGTTAAATCTACGACATCAAAGTTATAAACTACTATTCTACTACTATAGTTAAGGCTTATATAGTAAAAATTTATAATATCTGAAATAAAATGATTATATTTCTTTAACCTCAATAAACACCAGAAAGATAAAGAGCAATGATAACAGAAAGTAGAATAAGTAGAATAAGTCCACCCAGGGCAAGTCTGTTATAGTTCCCGTGTTTAGCAACAATATTAGAGTAACCAGTTTCTATCCTCCATTCAGTAATGCAAATAGCGGTGACGTGGGTTAGAGAGAAAAAGAGAGAAAATTCATTTTTATTAAATATCAATATTCACAAAAAAAAACATATCAAACAGACCTACCACGTGAAAATCTATACAGATTTGTTTGTGGTAGGACTCACTGTTTTACTCACTCATATATATATTGAAAAAAACCTACTCACATATATAATGGAAAAAAAATAAAAATAATAATAATGCAATCATATAAATAAATAAGAAATAAACCTCATGGGAACCACAAACCAATCCTTACACAAGACAGAATACAGCCCCACCCCCTCAGCCATCCCTATTCATTAAGAAATTCTTTAACCTATTTTTAAAAGAGGACACACTCTCAGCCATCCTAGTGCTTTCCGGAAGATTGTTCCATACTGAAATACCCACATGCCTAAATACAAAACTAGACCTAGCAGTGTGTCGTCTCTCATGTACTAGGTTCGCAGAATTCCTTGTATCATAAGAATGGTACGCAGAATTCGATGATAAAACATCACAAAAATAATTAGGTGCTAATTTATTTAAACACTGATACACAAAAATACCTGTCTGATATTCCCTCAACTGCCCAACATTTAAAATATTAAAATGGTGATAACAATCCATTGTACTTTCACAATTTTCAAAATCACCGAGCAGGCACAGTGCTTTATTCTGCACAATTTGTATCCGTTTAAAATTTACAACAAAATTACTAGCCCATACAGAACAACCGTATACAATGTAAGGATGAATAAGTGAATTATATAAAATTTTCAAAACTGAAACAGGAAAAACATGTTTAAATCTACGAATTAGCCCTAAGCCCCGCGCAACTTTCACCGATACAATTTCACTATGTTTTTTCCAATTTAAATTACAATCAATCTGTAAACCAAGATACCTTGTATCAAATATCTGCTTAATCTCTGTACCATTAAAATTAACCAAACCGAAAACATTATCAATAACTGCAGTACGACTAAAAATCATGTAATTAGTTTTACTCACATTCACTGCTAAGCAACTAAGACTAGTAAAAATATGCAGGTCAAGTAGCATTTTATTTGCTTTTGAAACAAGCTCACTCAAAGCCTTTCCAGCAATCGTTATAGCTGTGTCATCCGCAAAGGATGTTATGGCGGTATCAGGAATGTAGATCTGTAATGTGTCAACTTAAATATAAATATAAAATTAAATATAAAAGCGGACCTAACTCAGAACCTTGCGGTACTCCACGTGGTACAAAACGAGGTGAACTGACAATGTCCCCCACTACTACACGCATTGATCTATCATACAAATACGAATGAAACCAATCAATCGAATTTCCTTTTATCCCTAAATGTGACATCCTATCTAACAACAGCTCAAAATCAACAGTATCAAAAGCTTTCTTAAAATCAATAAAAATAGTTAAAGGAGTAGAGCCGCTCTCGAATACATTTTTTAAAACATCAAGAAAGTGGTGCACTGCATGACTGGTAGAATGAGATTTTCGGAATCCAAATTGCGTGTCACATCAAAACCCAAGAGAATTAAGGTAGGAATATAGTTTCTTATGAAAAACCTTTTCAAATATTTTTGAAAACAGTGGCAGAATTGATATAGGTCTCCAGTTTGACATTTCTCTTTTGTCACCACCTTTATGTAGAGGTATAATTTTTGCTTGTTTTAAAGCATCTGGGAACTGACCTTTTTCCATAGATAGGTTCACCAAGTATAGAAGACAAGGCAAAAGGTAAGCGCCGGCAGCCTTAAATGCCTTAAGGCTAAGACCGTCAATTCCTGCTGAATTCGATTTTATTGTTTTCAGTGCGTCCTCGAGATCAGACTGAGTGCACTTTATGAATTTCATGGAATGACCTTCCCCATGGTCATCAATAAACAGCTCATTTTTATACCCATGGTCAGCAACATCATTTTTAACATCAATTCCAACATTTGAAAAATATTTACAAAACTCATCACTAACACCTTTCTTACCTTTAACTTGTGTTTCACCAACTACAAGTTCATCCACTGGGTCTATTGCGTTATTATCACGTAGTGCCCACTTGCCAAGTTCCCTTAACATCACCGTTTTTATCACGAAACTTCTCTGAATAATTATGTTTCATTGATGACCTTCTGAGGGAATTCACATTGTTCCGAATTTTCCTAAATTCTTCAAGGTTTTGTTGCGTTGGAGAATCAAGGTACAACCGATAAAGTCTGTTCCGTTCACTAATGTTTTCCAAAATTTTATTCATTACCCACGGTTTCCTTGGGACATTTTTCTTCTTACGAACAACCTTCACAGGGCAACACTTATCATAAATAGGTGACGATATTTTTAAAAAAGTTTCAAACGCCGCCGATGCGTTTTCTTTTTCATTCATAACTTCCTCCCAAGAAACTATAGTTATCTCTTCTAGAAACTGTTTAAGATTTTCCGGCTTAAGGTCCCTAACTGTCGTTTTCTCCATTTTAAAAACCTTTTTTCCAGTGTCCCGAATTACGCACGCCAAAGGAAGATGGTCAGAACCTGGACATATGATCACGTCGCAATAACTTTTCGGTGTAAGATTCGCCGATAAATAAATAATATCAATAAGGGTGGCCGGCTGACTAGTAATCCGTGTCGGTATTTCTGCTACCGGAAAAAAATTGTGCGACAACATAAGATTAAAAAAGTCAAGATTAGAACTACTTAAATTAAGAAGGAGCCATTACGAAAATGAATGAAGTCACTAAACAAAGACTTACACGCCTATCTCAAAATTTTGATCGGGTGACTTTAGGAAAAAATGAGCGTAGGAGGGGGCCTAGTTGCCTTCCATTGTTTTTGTCACATAAAAAGGGCACTAGAACTTTTAATTTCCGTTTGAATGAGCCCTCCTGTGATATTCTAGGACCACTGGGGCGATACGATCACCCCTGGAAAAAAAGAACAAGAAAAAAAAAAACAACAAATAAACATGCATCCGTGATCTTTCTTCTGGCAAAAAACAAAAAATTGCACATTTTTGCAGATAGGAGCTTGAAATCTCTTCAGTGGGGTTCTCTGATACGCTGAAACTGATGGTGTGATTTATTAAGGTTCTATGGATTTTAGGGGGTGTTTTCCCCTTTTTCCAAAAACAAGGCAAAAAATCTTGCCTCCAATCATACTGATTTTACAATCCTTGAATGATTCTGGCTTTAAAAGCATAAACATCCTCAAACTTATTCGAGTATAACTCACTGTTTAGGCACCCTCTGTAAATATTTTCTTTTCCTTTAATTCATATTGTACAAGTTTTATTTTATCTTGTAGTGATTTAATGAGAAATTAAAAGAACTTGAAGAACTTGAAACTACAAATATGACAGAAGGGCGGATTGGACATTTTTGGAGGGGTGTGGCCCCACTTTGTTCCTCCAGTCATTCATATTAAAAATCATTCTATTTTTACGTCTCAAACAAGATGCAATATGCGTGCTTGTTTCCAAAAAGTCAGCGGTGTGAGGAGCGGGAAGAAATTAGAAGCCCTTTAGCCCACTTTGGTTCTCTAATTGTACAAACTGAAAATCTTTTTGTACTTTTGGTTCAAAAAAGGTGCAACATGGCAATTTTTCTGGTGATAAGTCACCAATAGAATGAATAGGGAAAGTTGGAGGGGCCAAGATTTTATGCCTCCGAAAGTATGGACTGAGAACCGTTGCGTGATTCCACTTCAACAAGGTGCAAAATGCCTTTCTTTGTGCAAAGAAAAAAAGATGATTGGGAAAGGGTAGAGGAGTGGCCATAATACACTTAGTTTCTACTTCCTGATAAAACAATTCGAAAACCAAAAAAAAATTTGTGCTGATTTTCTTTACCAGGAAACTTCTAAGCACAGTAAAGTGTCGATTTCTGTAATTCTGTGCTGCCAATCAAAATGTTTGGCCCGAACAGGACCAAAATGTTATCGAGTAAACGCTTAAAAGATGGCCAAACGGTTTAGGATTATTGACAAGATATATATATATACAGTCTACAAGTTTCAGATCAAACTGACAAAAAGTGACGATTGCTGCCATTCTGTGCTGCCAAACAGAAATTAACAGGGTCAAAATGCTATCGAACAAAAAATCTGAGATAGCTTATTGGCTTCGAACTAAAGGTATATAAATATTCCCCCCAGGATCAGAGATCACACTGTCACATGGTGCCGCATTCATCCTTAATGTAGGCCCTTTAATATAGAACGTACATACAGTGTTGCTTACGGTTATGCAGCATTGCTTCGCCGCACACTTATTATTAGGGTGATGTGGAAGATCACTTAGGCTTTTTTTTAGGAAGAGAGCGTGCTCGAACCCAAAAAATGTGATTTTTTGGGCCAAATTCTCCACCTTTTTATGAGCAACCCTTTCAATCAAATGATGAAGCGATTCAGCCTCGAGGACCCCGAATTTTGAATGGTCAACAATATATTTAAACTAAGTTTTTAATTTACGTACTAAGGGAAATGGTTCCCGTTTATTGCAAAAACATTTTTACGTTGATGTAGAAATTGCACCTACAGGATACTATTAGGCGACTGAGGAAACCCCTCAAGATACGCACAGACTAGTTGAAGCTAGTTTAAAGTGGCGCCTGAACCATCAAAAACACACTGAGAGGTCCAAATTTTCGCGAGAGGTCCTGTTGACCAATGTGGAGAGGGATTCAACCTTTATAAAACTCTTCTTTAAAATACTACATTTGGACTATATACTTAACATGGATGCTAAGGGCAGAATAGCTCTGTTACTATCGTAAATATATTGTTAGCATGAAGTAAAAGATTACATTTAGTATTCGGTTTCTTGGGAGATTCCTCAAGATGAGCATGTAGCACGTTCAAAACTGAAGAGTATTGTAGGATAACTTTTGTGTAAATCTATTTATGCTGATTAGACATTCTTTTTTTCGCAATTG
>JAQQPU010014376.1:0-22830 GCA_029168905.1 Artemia sp. Kazakhstan ARC1039 | reverse complement strand
AATCTAAATAACAGAAGCAGGTCTGACTAATCTTTCAAAAAATTATCAAAAGATGGTAAAATTTATTTAAAGCCTCAGAAGAACCTTCAATTATTCAAGAAAATTGTTCAAGAACCATTAAATAAATTGAATTATTTAAAGAAACCCTGCAAGAAAAAAAATTCTCTTTTCGCAATTTTTACCAAACCAACGCCAGTTTGATCAATGTTAAAAAAAAATTAATCATGCAAATAAAGTGACCCGAGGTAAAACGTTGAGATAATAATAAATTAACGCCCATAACTTTCAAACGCATCTGAAATCACAAAGATATACGACGGTCTAAACGATCCACCTAAACAAATTTGTTCTTGAATTAAACCACCTTCCCCTTTCATTTTCTTTTATAAGAATAACTAACCCACATAATAAAGGTAGCTCAGAATATTATACCTTGATTCCTCGATGAAAAGTCTAGTCAATGAAATAAATATCATAGGAGCGATTAATTTACCATGCTAAAATGTTCATTAAATACCCAGGAACAAAAACGACAATAAGGTTGAAATTACCCCGGTAAATTATCCATCGTATATTTTTTACCTCCCCCCCCTCTCAATTTCGAAAATATTATCCAAGTCAGATTTACTTAACAAATGCATTTTTTTTAGTGTTTCCCCCGCCCCTAAAGCTTCGATATATCTTTAAAAGAAGAATATCGTTAGAGAATTGGCGCAAAACAAAAATTATAGTAACCCTGAATGTGAATAACCAATCAAATTATAAAACTGACCACTGAAGCAGGCCACTGAAATAATTTCACCAAATCAAATTGTAAAACTCAAAGTACCGGTTTAGGCACATGAATTTTGACCTGTAGAAATGAAAGAGAAAATTTTTTTTATGGCCTAGTCTAATGCTAAAAAAAATATCTTTATGCTAAGTGTGACAAGTACCTTGAATAAGAATTATTTCGATAAACTGTCCACGCTATCTAGTGACTTCAATAGCTATTTCTATGTATCATCAAAGTTCCAAAATATTGTATCTAAGAATCGCAATTAAGATAAAATTGATTAAATTAAAAGGATGCATTGATTAATTTTTCAATTTTTGATGACCAATTATAGAGAATATATTTTTGTCGGGAAGAATACATTGATTATATTCTCAAATAACTATCTGACGAAGAATTGTTGTACCATGAATTAAGGGTAACCACCTGGCCCACCTAATTGGCCCACCTGATTGGCCTACCTAATTGGCCTACCTAATTTTCGTGGTTACCTAATTTTCAAAAAAATTCGCAACTTAGTTCTGAAATAATTAAGCCTCAAATAAAACTATATGCCTGCGATACTTCAAAACTCCCGGATTACAAGTTTTGAAATTAAAATTATCAATTGCATGTTATATATAAAATACGCATACTGAAATAACTTTCCAAAAAGATAAAGCATAAAACCAATTATTTGATTCCTAAAATATCAACCATATAGCGTGTATCGTGAAAACGACCCTTGTGTCAATCAAACATAAACTCATTAAAACGTTATAAGCGATAGCAGATATCGCGTGTCAATCACCCAGTTAGATAGTCTTGAGAGACAAAAATAGGGACCTCCCATAAGGCAAAAAATCCATGATGTTAGTCAACAAAATTGTAAAATATCGCATCTGCGATTAAGTATAAAAACAACTCGTATCAATGAGCATAACAAAATAAACGTCCTTCCTAGGTCAAACAATTCCTTAACTATCGGGAGGCTTTGTAACGTAATTAAATAATCACAAACCTCTTAAGTCAAATGTGGAAATTGTCTTAAATAAAGCTATTTCAATAATTATTGCCTACAATCTAGAAATCAATCGTACGTTATATACGCAAAATGGGCAGTTTAGTGAGAAAGCCTTTCTGGAAGAATAAAAAGCATAATACTAATTAACGAAATCCTAAAATACAGTAATTATATTCATAAATTAGGCGGCATGGATTCATTAAACCTATACAAATTAAACTCAAAATATGGAGGCAAGTACGCATAACATTTAATATGCTTTGAATATCCGCGATAACCACAAATATATGTAAACAAGCCATTAATTAATTTTTAATCCTATATATCTCGTTGTTAAAAAAAAAAATATGAATTAGTCAAAACAGGTAATTTGAAATTTCTCAAACGTAAGCCAGCAGGCAGATTTACTTGATTGACCAGACACGAATAGGTATCTTCACGACGAACAGCTGCCGGAAATTAGTTACATTTTTCCTAAATTTAGTACAAAATAAATGGTTATTGAATTGTCCAAATAAAGAGCAAACAAACAAAAACCTAAATAAACAAAAAGAAGCAAAAAAGAAGTATTACTGTCTTGCGAATGCTAAAAGTGAGAATAGGTTAAAATAATTAATTAATGCACCAACCTTCTGAGTCCAATATGGCCCTTAATATGGCAATGGCCTATTTCAATAAATAGGAAACGTAATTTAGTCAACATGCTATCCATGGAAATCCCAATTTATAAAATATAGGCTATTTAAGAGTTCAAAACACTACGTAGTTACTAACGCATAAATAAGTTTTGAACTAAAGTGGATGAAAACAAAACTAGTATTTATACGCGAACACGAAGGACAAAGAAATTTTCCCTAAACTATCCGAACAAAGAAACCAATTAAACAACCCGGAAAAGGAAGGTTCAACAAATTGCAAGTTGTTGTAACGAACCAAATTCTGTAATTACCGAAACAAATTCTTTTCAAAATCATCAAACGTATAAACATATCCCTGTAAAATTTTAAATAATAAATACCTCCACCACAGGGCGATAACTCCACCACGAGAGAAAAAAAATGTCGACACCTTAAAAGTGAATATATCCTTCTTTTTAACTCAATTATACGGGAAAACTTAAACTCGATTAACTAGTCTTTGTATTCAACCAATTCAGCATAATTCTAAAATACGCTGAAATAAAGAGCTTATCCCTACATATCATAAAGATATTATTTGAGTAAGATTCAACAAAAACTCCTCACTCGATTCAACCTAAACAAAAACTTCAGAATAAGCAACTAACGAAGAAATGATTATAGTATAAAATAAATGAACTTTCTTTGATTAATCAATTGCAAAACCGAAGAAACTAAAATCAATAGGTATTGTAATGGAAGGTAATCAAAGCTGAATAAAGTATGACGGTAAATCAAAATGCGTTGCAATTTAATAGCCTAATTTTTAAAAGCCTTAAAAGATAAGTTCATATCTTCAAACTACGGCCTTAATAAAAATTGTTCACGTTGGCAGGATACAAAACAACCATATTCGCATTAAAAAGATTCTTAAAAAGGAATATTTGCTTGGTTATGTAAAAATACTTAAGAATTTTTTTTTTTTACCCACACTAAACATTAAGTGAAGTTTTAAAAACCTTTTCAGATTGATCGACAGCTATAGCATTAGTTGAAATATACTAGTGAAAATAAAACAGCCCTTTCGTTAACAACTTAAGCTTGAAAGCCTACTCAAAACAATGTAAAGGTACTTTTAGCTAAAAAATCAGTAGTGGTACCGCTCACACTTCGGACGGTAATAAAAAAAAACATTATTTTAAAACTTCTCAAAAACCAACCCAACCAAGGTAAAAGAAATTTTTAGCTAAAATTCAGTAGTGGTACCCCTCACACTTCGAATGGTAAACAAAAAATTATTTTCAACAATCATTAGAAGCTCAATATAAACGGGAATTCTAATTCATAAAATCGAAATAAATTAATAACCAGCGAACAACCCCATAAAATACTTTGGAAGTGGTAAAGGAGGAATAATTCAAGTATCCATGTGATACGCAAGAGTGAAAACGGACGAACCCCCAAGCATAGGAGGTTAGAGCCAAGGATGCGCATGGTGTATATTATCCCACCGTGCAAACAATTGACTCTTACCCTCTGCTGAGAAAAGATTAAACAAGTTACTGAATGAGGGAGATACCAGGCGTTGTAAGGCCTGTTGATGATGTGTTTTTATAACGTCTGCAGCGGATTTTACTGCAGGGTAAATCGCTCTACAAGCACTACAACTACCTAATCGACAAGCTTCTTAAACAAATGGACTCCAATGAGAAAATCAACAAATCTCCTTATAAAAAGTGACCCGAAGAAATTACCTTAACCTCACCCCTATTATTAGAATGGAAAAAAAATCCGATACGTGGAAAGTACTTGAGCTCCGTGTTTTTCACTGTTGATCATTTCAGGGAAAGACACGTAGCTTAATATTTCTTACGAAGAACAACTCGAAACCCAAGGATACCAGTGAATGTTAAATACCATAAATTAGAAAGACCAAGTAAACAGCTACATGTTATAAACAATCATCAAATTGAAAGCGCTAAGAAACGTACCAAGTAGCCAACTATGTAACTATTTTAGTTATTTCATCACCATTATACCTTAAACTACTATAACCATTTTGACAACATATTAAGTAATCATTTATTTCAAAATTACTGATAAATTTTATATAAAAATACATTTGCAGATACGGTACGTGAGTAACCTTCAACCACTGGTTAAGGGAAACGCCGAAACAAGCAACCATACGGTATGTTGCTTATGTTAACCCAAAATCTAGTAGAATAAAGTAAAGAAAAAAAAAGTAACCATGATAAAATACCCAAGCCATCAACAATTAAATAGTCGTAAACTAGAGAATGTAACCTCAGGGAATCTTAAGAAAAGAGATAGTGTAAACAACATTAATGTTTCATTAAGAGAATGGGGAATTGTTGATAATGCATTAAAAGAAGAGGAACTTATCAGAGCAGTAGAAAATCTAGACTGTCCAAAACTATATCATCTTCTAAAATCTCAAAAGACAATGTTGGAACAAAGACTGTTCCTAAAATTAACGGCAAGCTTAGTGCATTATAACTTCAGTGCACGAGCAATGACAAGAACACTAGAGCATACTAGATTAAGTGCCAACCTTGCCTTCCGAATTTTAATACAAGATATTCCAACAACAAAATATAGCTCACTGTCTAATTATATCGCCAGCAATATTTGGTACGATCAAGACGATAACAACATAACTACAATTTAGCCCATTAAATTTCTCTCCATACTAATAGACCAAGGACACATGTTAAAAGGTGAAAGCTTTCTTAAGGCCTTATACGTCAACTATGTAAATAACACGTATTTGAATCCAGTAAACCCTTTAACGAGATCCGCTATTTTTCAAGTTATACCATGGGAGTATAAAGACATAAAGAAAATAACACTGAATTTCTTCAAAGAAGACGAAAATTTTGAAAGAAAAATATTCCCTGGTATAGACGTAATCGTGCGTGAGCAACTATGCTGTTGCCAATCACACGTGAACATAAGTTTCTCCGTAGTAAAAATAATAAATGACCAACTGTCGCTATCTCAGCTCTGCAGAGTCATTCGACAAAATATGCGAAAAAATTACATAACGGCCACACTGGAGGGTCTGCACCTCCCAAACCAATTATTAGTGTATTTAATGTACTTAAATATACCTGAAACAGGGAAAAATAATACACTATTTGAACTCAATTTTTTCAGCTCAAATGTTTCGTCATGGAAAGATTATCGACTTCTCGATATGCTTACATCCCCAAGTTCAAGGGTGGCACTGCCGGATGATTCACCCATATTGAAATTAAAACCCAATATTAGTGGGAGAAACTGTATATATAAGTAATCTCGTTGAAATGAATAATAGAAGAACCCTCTAATAGTACCTGAAAGAGTTATGTCTATATAATATGAATACTATTGTTATGTAAAAGTGCGTTATATAATAAAACCAGTAGTGTATTAATATTTATAAAACTATAAATTACAGTGAATATCACGAGTCTAAATGTATTGTTAATACATTGACAAAAAAGGTAGTTTCTCGAAGGTCTCTATACTTTCAAGCCTATATGGAATTCGTTAAAATCGACCGCAAAGTCGTTAAACTAGAGTACGGAACTTTGGGGAATCGAATTACGTTCGAATACATAAATAGCCAGGTGCAAGGAGGCACCGGTGAAAAAGTAGTTCAACTTCGACCTAAAGTTAGCTTGTTTTCCACTCAAAGTATATATTCATTATTGCTTAATATGGAGCTTTAGATGACTCGAATTATGGTCGAATGAATGAGTACCCGTTGTATGAGGAAATGCCGGTAAAAAGGTAGTTTGACCTCGACCTAGAGTGTACCATGACTATAACCAATCTTGAAAAAGTTAACTAGACAAAAGTCAATAGAAACTACCTTTCATTTCAGAACAATGGCCAAAGCAATTATCGATACGGAGTTCATATGTATAAAGAGAGCAAAAGAAAATGTCATATACTCAGCGGCAATGATCATTGTGAATAAATCAGGGGAAGAAGTCTTCGCGAAAATGGGACGTCAAGTATGATTTAGGGAAATTTGACGTAGAATCCTATGAATTCGGTCTAAACTTCGCAAACACCCCCAAATATCGGCCAGCGAGAGGCAAATTAGGAATAAAATATAACGGCAGAAAGGGCAAGTACCTCCATTTTATTCAACATGAAATTAGGAAATTACAAAGACAACACAAAGTTCGGTACTGGTACGTTAAAGGTCCTTGCCAGACAGATTTATTGCTTCTCGACAAGTGTAGAAAGCAAAAATTAGTTTACAAAATTGAAGGAAATTCAGACTGTGTTAAATACCGAGGAAAACATGACCCCCTCCAAGAAATTAAATACTACAAACAGTATTTATATAATCCAAGAAGTGTAACATATAAAGCAAAATGAAAAGAAATCATATTTAAAAGAATTAAAACTTATGAATCAAAATCAAAAGTAACCAAGAAATAAAAAAAACTGTCCCAATCGAAATAATTAAGTTAACATACGCACCTTTTACGTTAAAAGAAAAATTTTTGCGTGAAAGCAATTAAAATATCTATCCCCCAGCCTAAGAATCAGCCGTAAGTTCACCATAAGGGAAGTAACAAATTGTATGACCACGAATCTTAATCTCACCTTGTTTCCTTCACCATTGAAAAAAAAGAAAGTCCCGTATAATAGGAATCTAAAGTATTGCTCGATTATTAATCAAATAAAACCTTCCTATATTATGTTTAATGAAATATTAATTCCAGAAACAGCAAAAAAGGATGTGGCTAACCAATTCTATGATAATATTCGTTGCCCAAACTATAGCCCAAGATATCGTAAAACATGGAATAATCTTCAAACATGAGAATTCGTTACTCGCAAGCCACAATGTCTGAAACGATCCGAAACCGTTTGAAACCCTATTTCAACAAGTATAGAGACTAGAAAAGAATACCAATGAATTAAAGGACTCTATATTCCAATTCTTAAAATCGGACAAAAGCTTGCAGAACACGAAGGACATGCACCACAAGGAAAATACAGGAAATCTACCCCCCATTCTCCCTAAACTTAGATCAAAATTCATAGTAGACGACTTTGACAAGAAAATGGCAGAAATCGATAAAGCTCTAGGAACTAACAACAGAGAGAACAGAAGGAAAAAAGAATTAAGTAATTTGGACGATTCTATAAGCGAATATACTACGGCAAGATATACCACGGATTCCTTCTTGACAACTTCCAAGAAAAATAAACTCAATGGTGGAAATTACGCCATGCTAAATGAATTACCAAGCATATGACTATACCTCAAACAACTATGGCAAGACCATACGGCAAGCAACGTTACTAAGAAAGTATCTCCAAAAGAAATAAAGAAAAAGATAGACCAGCCACAAAGAAAGAAAAATACCACAACAACTATGCCCAAACTCGAGGCAAGAACAGAGGAAATACAACCATCACTAATGGATATCACATCCAATGCAAAACCAGAATTAATCACACTCAATGAACTGTCCCAAGGAAAATTAATTACGATAACACATTTGAAACCAACGACGTTCACCAAATGGTCATGGTCCACAGGACCAACATTTACAAAGACCAACTCCTTCAGCAACATGTATATAAAATTTAGGGCAAGACTCCCAGTATTGCATACCGAGACTCAAACTATATTAGTTCAAGGAAACCATCCGGACAACAAAAGGAGACTTACGGAAAATAAAAAGAAGGAAAAATATGTACCCGAAAAATGCTGGACAATTGATGGCAAATACAAATGTGCTAGATTGGCCATGGCAGACGAACCAGCCAAAAACTACGTCAAATCGTTACTATTACAACAACTATTAACACTGAAAGAATCGATCCAAGCTACAGAACTGAACTACTATTACAATACGTGGGAACAATAACCATAAAACAAGGGTGTCGGTTAGTAACCAAAGAAACCACGGTACAAACACCACTGATAACCACAAGCACAAATAGAATAAGCCCCAAGGTGGTCAATTTCAAACCAGTCAATTTATCGTATACAATTCCTAATGTTGAAGATGAAGAAGTATAAGCCACAATATGGTCCAAAATAGAGAATATCAAGAGAACCTTACTACTAACAAAAATAAGAGAAGCCTTTGACTCTCAAACTCCCTTATTTACTAATGAAGACCAAAGATTGACGTATATAGAAAGTAGATACGGACTATTCTCAACAAATTTTTGGTGGAATATTCTCCTGACGGTAGGATTAGTATTCATGATCTCTATAACTATAAGAAGGTTATTGAACCTAAATTACGGAAGAATTTTGAGAATAACGCGTAGAAAAAGAGCAAAGTCAGATCACATCGAGCCGAGTGAGATGCAAAACCTAAACCCGGAACTCCTTGATAACTCTTAAGCGAAAAAGGAAGGGAGGACATGATCGAGCGAATGAGAATAGAGGTCCTCATTCGTGCCATGTCCAGTCCCAAATTTATACTTATTGTCTGTGTAAACCCTTGCAGCTGTAGGAATGTATTTCTTAAGCAGCATGGACACGCGTAAACAGTAAAGACCTGAAAATTTATAGTAAATCGAGACCTCACATAAAACCATGTAACCTACCACGCATGTAGTCTTAGAATAGAAAATTAAATGCTAAGGTAGATTAGCATAAAATGACATTTAAAATGTATTGAATATTGAACATGTGCCAAATGCACATATATACATGTGTACATATAATTACCAAATCTCGAGAATCTTATATAGTGTTATTTTTCGTAAACATAATCATTTTTCTTATGATTACTTAGCTTATCTCGTAGTAACATAGTATTGCTGCATTATGCTTATAAAAGCATGAAGGTTGCTTTTATTCATTTTATCTTTGAGTTCAATTATACTCAAAAACATATTAAATGGATATGATTAGTACGACTAATCAAGACTATTATTTAAAACAATAATCTCCGTATAATGTTGCATAAAGTATGTATTATCACCATACGTGTTTTTTAACTTATGTAATTATAAAGAGCGTATGATTCTGCCCATACGCATTTTAGATTTTTTAAATTTTGTTAAGAAACATGCAAATCTTATTTGTCATTTTAATTTCTTAGAAACTTGTAAAAGACATCAAATTCTTCCACCTTCTTTACGTTTCAACCTACATTTAGGCACACATTCTGAAGGCCCATTTATTCAGAGAATGGTTTTCAAAACTTTAACACATATTTTAAAAGACCATAGATCCAGAAGATACGTCCTTAGTAATAAAATACTTAATTTAAAATCCTTATTATATCAGATTTTGTCCCCTCAAGATTTTCACCAGATTTTACAAATCTCACATAGGTCTTTCAGACACATATTCCATTTAGCAAAAACTCGTTTATCGGAAAAATTCTCAAAACTGGAATTTCAACAGTTTCAACAAACACGAATTTTCCTTCCCAGATTTTGTCCTGGTCCTCCTTTGGAAAATTTATCCTCTAAGGTATTTACATCCAAGGAACTAAGTATTCTTTCAAAAGGACCAAAATTTGCAATGGCTCAAACACACGTAAATACTTCAGAAATTATTACGGGCGTGGAGTCTGCTATTTTTAGCTCTCATGGTGAAGTCGAAAATCCAGACCTACTCAGAGGTGAAATTGTAAAGAGTATTCTTGATTATAGGCCATCTTTGTCACTTTCAACTCAATCAAAGGAAGAAATTAAAATCCTCCGAAATTTAAAAAAAGACAAAAACACAGTAATTACGAAAGCGGACAAGGGAAACACAGTTGTAATTATGAATTCTGCAGATTATGAATTAAAAGTTAACACCCTTTTAATGGATAAAAATATTTACAAAGAAATAAAATTTGATCCCACGGAAAAATACACACAGAAGTTGAGAAATGAACTAGGAATTTTAAAAGATACTAGACTAATTACCCCTCAAATGTTCAGAAAATTTAATCCCAAAGGTTGTTCAGCCCCTAAGTTTTATGGTCTGCCTAAAATCCATAAGAAAGATATTCCGTTACGTCCAATTGTAGCATGTTATAGTTCTCCAGCTACGGGTATAGGAAGCTTCTTAGCCACCATTTTTAAGCCTTTTTTAAGCACACAGAAATCCTATATTAAAAACTCCATAGATCTTGTTGAGAAGTTAAAAAATCAAAGTACAACAGAAAATACCGTTTTATCTAGTTTTGATGCAGTTTCTATGTACACTTCATGCGATGTTCATAAATGTGAGCAGGCTTTACAAAGAAAATTAGAGGAAAATTCAGCTTGGTCGGATTACAAAACTTTGGAAATTGATACAATAATGACCCTTGTCCGTCTTTGCAACAAGTACTCCTCGTATTTTAAATTCCGAAACAAATTTTTTCTTCAAATAATGGGCTTATCCATGGGCACTGTCTTGTCTCCTTATTTGGCAAATTTTTACATGGATTTCATAGAACAGTCTGCTTTGAATAGTTTCCACTTAAAACACTCTATCTGGTTTCGTTTTGTTGATGATATCCTTTCTGTTTGGGAACATGGACAAGACTCTCTAAGAGATTTTTTGGCACATTTGAACTCTTTTGATTCGAATCTCCAGTTCACAATGGAACTCGAAGATTCAGGTAAGCTGCCTTTCTTAGATGTTTTGATTATAAAAACTAATCCTAGTCTTGAATTTTCTATATATAGAAAGCCGACTCATAATGATCGATATCTACATTTCTCTTCCCATCACCCTCCTTCTGTGGAAAGAGGGGTAGTAATCTCTTTAGTCGACAGAGTTTTAAAAATTTGTTCCCGTAATCATATAAATTCTGAACTAAATTATGTCAAGGATATTCTTTTTTGCAATGGTTACCCAATCAAACTCATTGAAAATATAATAGATAGACGATTAAAAAAGATAAAAGAACAAAATAGGGAGCTTGTCCCCCTTGATTCAGTTACACCGGCAATCGAGAAAAAACTTTCATCGTTTTACCATACATCCCGAAACTTGGCGATAAACTTGGAAAAATTTTAAATAAACATAATCTCTCTGTTTCTTTCAAAACCGAACAAAAGGTTGAACATTATTTTAACTCAGGAAAGGATAAAACAGACTCTGTACTGGGTTTTGGTGTCTACAGAATCCCGCGTTCTTGTGGACAGTTTTACATTGGTAGGACCCATCAACAACTAGGTGAGCGTTTGCATGAGCACAAAATTTCAATAGATAAGTCCCTGAGATTAAAAAATAACAATGACAACTTTGATTTGGCATTGGCTTCGCATATTTTCGTAAACCCGACCCATCTAGTTCTGTTTGACGAGGCAACCTTAATATCAACTGTTAATGGCGTACCACAAACTTTTAAGGAGGTAATTGAGATAAAAAAAATATATGAACCAAAATTTAGCAATAAATAGAGATACTGGAGATATTTCATTAAGCCCAATTTACGACAGTTTAATCTTGAAGGACTCAATCAATATTTTCACCCGAAAAAACTTAAAAAAACCTATTTGCATATCTAATGAAAACCGAAATTGTAGACCAGCTAAAATTATTGCAAGACGAAAGATCTTTGCACAATCATCTTGGTAAATTCATTTTCATTGATTCCTGCCTGGTTTTTTATTCAGTGTCTGTTCTGTCTTTGTACAGTAAACTTCGAAAGGTTAGATTTTCGTTTTTTTTTCTTCTTCTTTTTTTGTTTAGCACTGAGGACGACTTGGCGGAGGTCCTTGTCGAAATATTTTCTTATATTTTGTCATCTTAATGGTTCGCTGGCTGACAAAATCCTCGTTTTTTCACCCTTTTTGATTTTATTTTTTATTTTGTTACTTTCTCTCCTCTCTGAGTTTCGTTTGTTAGATATTTATATTCCAGGAAGCAGAGTAATCAGTGCAAATTAATTATTGGTGTACCAGCATGCAACATGGATACAACCCAGTAGCATCTACTCTCATCATTCGTCAACCACCGATAAGTACTCACCAAAGAAACCCCTGAAGACAATGACCTGATGACAATCCAAGTCAACCAAGCCTGGTATAAGTTAACACTACCCCAACCACTATCGGCGAACAAAGGACCCCATATATGGATATATATCTGAACTAATAGTTACCTAGAAAACCACCCCGACCAGTCATGTCGTAAAACTGCATAAAAATCCGTCAATTAACTATCCTTAGACGGCAAGGTCCCAAACATTAAATCTTAAGGAGCAAGAATAACCCTGTAGTAAATCTCTCGAAGATTATATATCTTTAGGACCAAATCAGAAACAATAAATCGAAACAAGATCCCAAATTTAAGTTTTGAACCTATTCCAATCGTTGTTAGATGTTGCAAAACCGAACCATCCTCCATGAGAAGAAGAACCAAACATAATCAATTTTGTAGAAAATATAAACTGTACGTGCTAATTTTTTCCCAAAATGAAGTGTTAAGAGAAGAGAACCAACCAGTCATTAGTGTTTTAATCCCCATCATTAGTCCCTCAATGATGATGTATCATTAAAACAAAAATCAAAGACAATACGTCAAGCATAGAACCAGGATCAAATTTTGATTCAACCATAGTTAACGTTAAATGTTGTAACACAGCCCATAGTCCAAATAAAAGAAGGACTGAAAGTGAACAATTTACGGGAAACACAGACTGTACGAGTATTAGATTTTCCCGACAATAAAAGTGTCCAAGAAGAGATACCCAGCCTAGCGATCAAGATACCCATTTCGTCAAACATAGAACCAGGATCAAATTTTGATTCAACCATAGTTAACATTAAATGTTGTAACACAGCCCATAGTCCAAATAAAATAAGGACTGCACGTGAACAATTTACAGGAAACACAGACTGTACGAGTATTAGATTTTCCCGAGAATAAAAGTGTCCAAGAAGAGATACCCAGCCTACCGATCAAGATACCCATTTCGTCGAACATAGAACCAGGATCAAATTTTGATTCAACCATAGTTAACGTTAAATGTTGTAACACAGCCAATAGTCCAAATAAAGGAAGGACTGTACGTGAACAATTTACGGGAAACACAGACTGTACGAGCATTAGATTTTCCCGAGAATAAAAGTGTCCAAGAAGAGAAACCCAGCCTAGCGATCAAGATACCCATTTCATGTAATCAATCCCCCAAGGGTTATGTATCTAGTAAACATTTCAACAACTCTGTGACATCAACCCCTTGTATTTGACGTGACAAACCACGCACGGACAATTTTGTGCAAGTAGTCATACTTATGAACAATGTAAACGATTATCCCAAGGAACAAGTAGCAAAAAGTGAAAAACCACGAAGACAAACCATAAACAATTAGCCAACCCAGTAATTTATTAAACGGAAGCGCCAAGTAAAGTGACAACGTATGTGAGTATTATAGACACGTAGAATGATGAAGTAAGTGTGAATCTTATGTATCTAATTATAACTTTAGTGAATATTGAGAAACTTTTCATAATCAGATTAAAATAAGTGTAGATTACATTACCCCAACGTTGCAATCAGACATTAAGTTAAAAAAAAAATATATTGTGAAACCTTATGTTTGCAAATCATTTAAAGCAAATATATACCATTTTAGGTGATAAAATAGTCGCAAAGGCAGAACTCAATTAGTTAGAACCATGTAGAAAATCAGTTACGTATCGTCTTGTTATAGCGTCAGGTGGAAGTATAGTAAAGTTTATAGAAAAAGAAAATATGTACCATTTTAAGTTAGAACCATGTAGAATTATTAGCATATCAGGTGAAGGAATTTTAGTATCAGGTGGAGGGAATATAATTATTACATAATCATATAACCAAACGTGTCAATAGAAACTCTTTGACCCTTTCTTCAAATAGAGTGTACAGGTGGTGGACTTTAAAGTGATGTTTTAATACACGTAGCCTCATATATTACCAAAGCTAAATTTAATTCAAGTAACAAGTACCAATTCAAAAAAAAGGGGGAAGCGAGATCAAAGCTTAAAAGAATAGAAAGAGCAGGGTGACACAACGATGAGGACATCGTTAAGAATGGGAAGGATGATATGTAATGGAATAGATTTTCAAGACCCCAAAAACTTTCCAAGTAAAATATAATCGCCCAGAATATAAACCCACAAAATTCAAGCAACACTTGATTGTCAAATTTAAAAAGTAGTGAAACATTGTATTACAATTACAACTATGAAAAATCGTTCCCACAAAAAAGGTAATAGCAATAAATATTCTGAATGATCAATTTCACATGACACGCAACCAACCATGTAATCTAAATCTCAACAGGTGGTCACTTGAGATAAGAAATAAAACTATGCATAAAATTACTTTCGCGTGATACAAAAGTAAAACTAAATATTCCGCTGTAACTACAAAGTAAAGCTTTAAAAATTATTTTCGTGAGATGCAATGTAAAACTATGTATCAAGTAAAAAAATTTATCATGCTAAGAAGAATTCCAAAGTGAAGTTTTAAAGAACCATAAGCCGGATCAAAAGTAAATTAAAATCGACTAGCTGATTGGTACGTCATCGTCCAATAGTAATAGAGGGCAAAGAATCAGAACCAATAGAATCAGTATACTGTGCTTTTTAGCAACACCTGAATGTAACCCTCGGCGAAATTGCAGGGTATAGTTCCTTCAAACTTAGCAAGTTTGAGTTAGTCTAGGATGAGTCTTGGATTTAGTCTTAGAGAAGTCTAGGATGAGTTTTATGTGAGTCTATTGCAGTCATTTTGAGAATTTATTTGTGAGTCTTTTATGAGTTTTTGGAGTGAAATTTAATTGACAGTAGTACTGAACGTTACTTGCATTACCTGTGAGCAGTTTTAACCTAGTGTCATTTACTGCAAGTGTTTTGATATATCTGAAGCTCTGTTCCAATATGTGAGTAAATGAATACATCACTTTCCTATTTTATTCTCTTTATGCTAGTATTTCTCAAGATAGCTTGTCCTTGTGGCTCCACTCACTCTTGAGGGAACCCGAAGCCCTTCAATCTGATTTCGACTCAGTATGGCCATTAACGTATGCTCCCCATTTGGAACCACTAATTTAAGCTTCCCATACATGAAGTTCCGCCTACACTCGGGCATGCTATTCGTGAATTGTCCACCAAGAGTTTAACTAAAAATTACCCGTAGAAATAATTAAATGAGGAACTCAATATGCACAGAAATAGCTCAAGGAAGAAAAAAAAGAAACCCCCATTTTTTGTAAAGAACCCACCCCATTAGATAACTAACAACAAACATCATCAAATTGAAAGTGCGTAACTAAATAAAAGTAATGCTTAAAGGAATCCGCGAAAGAGATGGGCAGAGGAGCCTCAGTAGCGAGGGAGTTGTGTGGCAGAAGTTGACACGAAGTTCTTTTTATTCTTTGGGTCAATTTTCGTAACAACGATTCCCTTACAAAGAACAACCATACAGATACGGGTAGCGATTACATAACAAGGAAATCCTTAACAAGTAGATGGATCCTGAGTCATGAGGGAGTCGTGTTGCAGGAGTAGATCGAAAGTTTTTTTTACTCTTGGGATCTATTTTTGAAACGCCATTTCCTTATGGAGAACAACTCAAACAAGAAAAGAAACCCAAGGATACCAGTGAAACTTAAATATCATAAATTAAAAGGGCCAATTAAACAGCTATACTTATTAACAAGAGTCATCAAATTGTAAGTGCCTAACTATTGCGTAATCATTACGTATCTGCTATAAATTAACGTAATTAGTTTGAAAATGTATTACTAATAAGTAAACATTTATTCTATAATCATTGATAAATTTTATATAACAACACATTTGCAGATAAGACACATAAGTAACCATCGGCCACTGGTTAAGTGAAACGCTGAAACGAGCGGCTACACGGTACGTTGCTTATATTAACCTAAAATCTAGTAGAATAAATTAAAGAAAAAAAGGTAACCATGATGAGATACCCAAGCCATCAACAATTAAATAATCGTAGAATAGAAAATGCAACCTCGTGGAATCTTAAGAAAAGACATAGTGTAGATAACATTAATGATTCATTAAAAGAATGGGGATTTATTGAAAATTCATTAAGAGAAGGGGAACTTATCAGAACAGTAGAAAATCTCGACTGTCCAAAATTATATTATCTTCTGAAATCTCAAAGGATAATCTTGGAACAAAGAATGATCCTAAGATTAACGGCAAGCTTAGTGCATGATAACTTTAGTGCACGTGCAATGACAAGAACACTAGAGCAGACTAGACTAAGTGCCAACTTGGCCTTCCGAATTTTAATACAAAATATTCCAACAACAAAATATAGAGCGTTGTCTTATTATATCGCCGACAATATTTGGTACGATCAAGACGATGACAACATAACTACAATTTGGCAAATTAAATTTCTCTCCGTACTAATAGACCGAGGACACATGTTAAAAGGTGAAAGCTTCCTTAAGGCGTTATACGTCAACTGTGTAAATAACACGTATCTAAATTCAATAAACCCTTCAACGGGAATCGCCCATTTTTCAAGTTACCCCAAGAGAATATAAAGACATAAAGAAAATAACCCTGAATTTCTTCCAAGAAGACAAAAATTTTGGAAGAAAAATATTCCCTGGTTTACACGTAATCGTGCGTGAGCAGCTATGGTGCTGCCAATCACACGTAAACTTAAGTTTCTCCGTAGTAAAAATAATATATGACCAATTGTCCTTATCTCAGCTGTGCCGGAAAGTCATTCGACAAAATATGCGAAGAAATGACATAATGGCCACACTGGAGGGCCTGCACCTCCCAAACCGATTATTAGTGTATTTAATGTACTTAAATTCACCTGAAGGCGGAAAAAATAATATAATATTTGAACTCAAGTTTCTCAGCTCAAATGTTTCGTCATGGGAAGATTATCGACTTCTAGATATGCTTACATCCCCAAGTTCAAAGGCGGCACTGCCGGTTGATTCACCCATATTGAAATTAAACCCAATATTGGTAGAAGAAACTGTATATATAAATAATCTCGTTGAAATGAATAATAAAAGAACCCTCTAATATTACCTGAAGGGTTGTGTCTATGT
Source organism: Artemia sp. Kazakhstan ARC1039 (assembly GCA_029168905.1). Taxonomy (NCBI): domain Eukaryota; kingdom Metazoa; phylum Arthropoda; class Branchiopoda; order Anostraca; family Artemiidae; genus Artemia; species Artemia sp. Kazakhstan ARC1039. Next base: position 5,396 of record JAQQPU010014376.1, on the reverse strand, counting down.
AAATTGATTACTATTGATATGTAAAGAAAAAAAGAGTGCGTTATATGAATAAACCAGTAGTGTGTTAATATTTATAAAACTGTGAATTACAGTGAATATCAAGGGGTCTAAATACATTGTTAATATATTGACAAAAAAGGTAGTTTCTCGAAAGTCTCTATACTTTTAAGCCTTTATGGAATTCGTTAAAATCGAGTGCAAACTCGTTAAACTAGAGTACGGAACTTTAGGGAATCAAATTACGTTCGAATACACAAATAGCCAGGTGCAAGGTGGCACCGGTGAAAAAGAAGTTCAACTTCGACTTGAAGTTACCTTGTTTTCCATTCAAAGTAAATATTCATTATTGGTTAATATGGAGCTTTAGATGACTCGAATTACGTCGAACGAATGAGTACCCGTTGTATGAGGAAATACCGGTGAAAAGGTAGTTTGACCTCGACCTAGAGTGTACCACGACTATAACTAATCTTGAAAAAGTAAACTAGACAAAAGTCAATAGAAACTACCTTTCATTTCAGAACAATGGCCAAAACAATTATCGATACAGAGTTCATATGTATAAAAGACGCAAAAGAAAATGTCATATACTCAGTGGCAATGATCATTGTGAGTAAATCAGGGGAAGAAGTCTTCGCAAAAAATGGGACGTCGAGTATGATTTAAGGGAATTTGACGTGGAATCCTATAAATTTGGTCTAAGTTTCGCAAACACGCCCAAATATCGACCAGCGAGAGACAAATTAGGAATAAAATATAACGGCAGAAAGGGCAAATACCTCCATTTTATTCAACACGAAATCAGAAAATTACAAAAACAATATAAAGTTCGGTACTGGTACGTTAAAGGACCTTGTCAGACAGATTTATTGCTTCTCGACAAGTGTAGAAAGCAAAAATTAGTTTACAAAATTGAGGGAAATTCAAACTGCGTAAAATAACAAGGACAACATGACCCCCTCCAAGAAATAAAATAATACAAACAATATCTATGCAATCCAAAAAGCGTAATATATAAAGCGAAAAGAAAATAAATTATATTTAAAAGAATAAAAACTTATGAATCCAAATCAAAAGCAACGAAAAAAAAAAAAACCGTCTCTGTTTAAATAATCTGGTATGACGTAAATCAAAGACAACCCACGCACCCCTTACGTTAAAAGAGAAATTCTTGAATGAAATCAATTAAAATAACCTTCCCCCCAGCCTAAGAATCAGCCGTATGTCTACCATAAGAAATCAACAAATTCTATGACCACGAATTTTAATCTCACCTTGTTTCCTTCCCCAAAAGAAAAAAAGGAAAATCCCATATAATAAGAATCTAAATTCTAGTTCGATTATCAATAATGAGAATTCTTCCTACATTATGTTTAATGAAATATTAATTCCAGAAACAGCAAAAAGGATGTGGCTAACAAATTTCATGATGATCTTTGTTGCCCGAAATATAGCCCAAGATATCGTAAAGCATGGAATAATCTTCAAACATGAGAATTAGTTACTCACAATGCCTGGAAAATATTTATGAAACTGGATCCCAAACCATTTGAAACCCTGTTTCAACAAGTTATCAGACTAGAAAAGAATACTAATGAATTGAACGACTCTATATTCCAATTCTTAAAATCGAACAAGAGCCTGCAGGCAATGAAAGACAAGAACCACAAGGAAAATACAGGAGATCTACCCCCATTATTCCTAAACTAAAATCGAAATTCCTAATAGATGACTTTAACAACAAAGAAAATACAGGAATTCTACCCTCCATTATGCCCAAACTAAAATCGATATTCCTAATAGATAACTTTGACAAGAAAATGGCAGAGATAGATAAGGCTCTAGGAGCCAACAATAGAGAAAACAGAAGGAGAAGAGCATTAAGTAATGTGGACGATTCCAGAAGAGAGCATACTACGACAAAATATACCACAAGTTCCTTTTTGACCACTTCCAAGAAAAATAAACTCTATGATGGAAATTATGCCATGCTAAATGAATTACCAAGCATATGGACATACCTCAAACAACTGTGGCAAAACCATACTGTGAGCAACGTTACTAAGAAAATATCATCAAAAGAAATAAAGAAAAATATAGACATGCCACAAAGAAAGAAAAATACCAGGATAATCAAGCCCAAACTCGAGACAAGAACAGAGGAAATACAGCCCTCACTAATGGATGCCACAACCAATACAAGCCCAGAGTTAATCAAACTCAATGAACGGTCACAAGGAAAATTAATTACGATAACGCATTTGAAACCAACGACGTTCACAAAATGGTCATGGTCCAGAGGACCAATATTTACAAAGACCAACTCCTTCGGCAACATGTATATAAAACTAAGGGCAAGACTCTCAGTATTGCATACCGAGACTCAAACTATATTAGTTCAAGGACACCATTCGGACAACAAAAGGAGATTCACTGAAAATAAAAAGAAAGAAAAATATGTACCCGAAAAACGCTGGACAATTGACGGGAAATACACATGTGCCAGATTGGCCATGGCCGACGAACCAGCCAAAAACTACGTCGAATCGTTACCTGAACTAAATGAGAAAAATGCCCTAAGAGTATCGATTCACCAATCCTTCTTAATATTGTATAGACAGAGACTGCAAGCACTATTTGAATTATTCAATACAGAACTACAAAAGTTAAAGCAAAGTACCACAAGAATCTTCGAAGTATTCTTTCGAAAAAGCAAATACCGCAGATCAGCTAGTCTAATACCAAACGTAGGAGAATTAGCTTCACGCTTATTTGGGCTATCGACTGAAGAAGACCTGGATATCCTAAGGGAAACGTAAGAAAACTAAATAACGCCATGAACGTGACCTTACACGTCCAAAAAATACAAGTCAGTATAGCCAATTATCAGAGAGACAAAATTGAAGCAATTTCAAAGAAAATATCAAAGACAGTAAACATAATGAATTATTTAAAGAATGAAGTAGATCGTGGGAATTCCGATTCGAGCCTCACCATGGTATCACTAGACATAGTGACAATGTCATTACTTAACTTGGCAACTGATGTTAGCAAATTTGAATTTGCATTGTTTGCCCTTACTGGAGGAACCTTATCATATGACCTCGTGGATCCTTCGAACCTAAAAAGTATCTTAGATGAAATAAAAACACATCTAACGTTCGGTCTACATTTACCAACAGAACCAGAAGTAGCAAACCTGTTCCACTATTACACCAAACTAAAGGTTCACATCACGGAAATAAACGATCAACTATTTGCAGTAGTAACAATCCCATTAATAAATCAACAATCAATATATGACGTATAAAATTTCTACGTTTCCAGCCAATATAGGTAAAACCAATTCGTTCATGACTATCACCCCCGATGCGGAATACTTGCTAGTCGATCAAGATAGGGAGAAATATGCCTTAGCAAACCCACAGGACCTTAAAGAATGTGTAGCATTCAAAAACCTAGTATGTCAACTAACCCTGCCTATTTATAACGTAAAACCCGGATCCTGTATGTTAGATATATTTTTAAAAGAGACTCAACAAGAAGAAATTCCCAATTCATGCAAAGCGCTAGTTGGCAGTACTAAACGAGAAATATTTATTCGTCTTAGAAATGACCTGTGGCTATTTTCTGTTCCAAAAGAAACAGTTGGGACTATCTTTTGCTGTAATAACACAGAAAGAATCGATCCAAGCAAAAGAACTGAACTACTATTACAAGACGTGGGAACAATAACCATAAAACAAGGATGTCGATTGGTAACCAAAGAAGCCACGGTACAAACACCACTGATAACCACAAGCACGAATATAATAAGCCCCAAGGTGTTCAACTTCAAACCAGTCAATCTATCGCATACAATTCCTAATATCGAAAACGAAGAAGTGAAAACCGCAATATGGTCAAAAATAGAGAGTCTCAAGGGAACCTTACCACTAGCAAAAATAAAAGAAGCCTTAGACTCTCAAATTCCTCTTTTTACTAATGAAGACCAAAGAATGGCGTATGTAGAAAGTAGATACGGACTATTTTCAACAAATTTTTGGTGGTTTATCCTCCTGACGGTAGGATTCGTATTCATGATCTCTCTAACTATAAGAATCTTATTGAACCTAAATTACGGAAGAATTATGATAACACGTAGAAAAAGGGCAAAGTCAGATCACATCGAATCGAGTGAGATGCAAAACCTAAACCCGGAACTCCCTGATAACCCTTAAAAAAAAGAAAGAGAGAGGACATGATTGAACGAATGAGATTAGAGGTCCTCATTCGTGCAATATCCAGTCCCAAATCTCTACCTATTGTTTGCTTAAACCCATGCGGCTGCAAAGATGTATTTCTTAAGCAGCGTGGACTTGCGTAAACAGTAAAGACTTGAAAATTTATAGTAAATCGAGACCTCTCATAAAACCATGTAGCTTACCTCGCATGTAGTCTTATAATAGAAAATTAAATGCGAAAGTAGATGAGTGTTGAATAACATTTAAAAAGGTATTGAAATATTAAACAAGTGCTAAATGCACATATATACATGTATACATATAATCACCAAAATTTGAAAATCTTATATAGTGTTATTTTTAGTAGACACAATCATTTTTCTTATGATTACCTAGCTTATATCGTAGTAGCCTAGCATTGCTGCAATATGCATGTAAAAGCATGAAGATTGCTTTCATTCGTTTTATCTTTGAGTTTAACCGTACCCATATTAAATTGATATTATTAGTTCAACTAATCACAACTATTATTTCATATAATAAGCTAAATATAATATCGTATAAATTGTGTATTATTGCTGTATGTGTTTTAAGTTATGTAATTGTAAGGAGCATTTGATTCTGCCCAGATATTTATATTCGAGGAAGCAGAGTAATCAGTACAAATTAACTATTGGTGTACCAGCACACAACACGGATACAACCCAGTAGCATCTACTCTTATCATTCGTCAACCACCGATAAGTACTCACCAAGAAAACCCCTGAAGACAATACCCTAATGAATATCCAAGTCACCCAAGCCTAGTACCAGGTAACACCACCCCCAAGCAATATCGACAAACCAAGAACCCCACACATTGGTACATACCTGAATTAATGATTACCTAGAGAGCCACCCCGACCGCAATGTCGTAAAACTACATAAAATCCATCAATAACTATCATTAGACGGCAAGGTCCCAAACATTAAATCCTAAGGACCAAGAATAACACTGGAGTCAATCCCTCAAAGATTATATATCTTAAGCCCAAAATCAGAGACAATATGTTGAACCAAGATCCCAAGCTTAAGTTTTGACCCTATCCAATCATTATTAGATGTCACGAAACCAAAACCATCCTCCATGAGAAGAAGAACCAATCATAATCAATTTTGTGGGAAATACAAACT
>JAQQPU010014375.1:0-17623 GCA_029168905.1 Artemia sp. Kazakhstan ARC1039 | reverse complement strand
CCCCCCCCCCCCCCCCCCTAGTTGGCCTCGGATATCTTTTGACACTTAAAAAGTGAACTAGAACTTTCAATCCCTTTCATAAGAACCATACATGCCCTTAGACCATAACTTAGAACGCCTTCTCCCGGGCCCTGGGGGGCTGTATTGACATGACACCGGAGTTTTTTTTATCCGACCTTTGAACTATTTTTTTAACAAAATATCTATCTCAAAATTTTCATCAAATGGGTTTGGAAAAAGAAGGCGTGAGGGGGGGGGGGCTAGTTGCTCTCAGATCTCTTTTGACTATTAAAAAGTGAGCTCGAAATTTCAATTTCCAATCAAATGAGCCCTCTCTGAATTTTTTGCGATTATCCCTTTCATAAGAACCATATATAACCCAGGGCATAACTTACAACGCCTGCCCCTAGGCCCAGGGGGGGTGTCGACACCTGAGTTTTGTTATCTGGGTTTTGATCAATTTTAGCTTAATGGCTATCTCTAAATTTTTATTTGATGCATTTGGGAAAATTGGTCGTGGGGCTAGTTGCCCTCCAATTTGTTTTGACTCTCAAAAACTGAACTAGAACTTTCATTTTCCATTCAAATTAGCCCTCTATAAAGTTTATACGAGCATCCCTTCCATAACAACTATATATGCCCCCAGGGCATAACTCACAACGCCTACCCTTGGGCCCTGGGGGGGTAGTGTCGAACCAGAGTTTTTGTTATCTGACGCATTTAGGGCGTGGAGGGGGGGGGCTAGTTGCCCTCCAATCTCTTTTGACTCTTAAAAAGTGAACAAGAACTTTCAATTTCCAATCAAATGAAACCTCTCCGGAGTTTATACAAGCATCCCATCCATAAAAATGATATATGCCCCCAGAGCATTACTTACAACCCCTGCCTCCGGGCCATGGGGTGTTGCATCGACACAGGAGTTTTTATTGTCTGACCTTTGAATTATTTTTAATGAAATTACTATTTAAAAAAATGTATGGATAAATTTTTTTTAATGAAATGACTATTTTTAAAAACGCTATAGCGTTGCCTCTGATAAACTTACTTGAACTTTACTTGAACACTTACATTGCAATGGCTTCCCAATCTCTAATCTTCTTATTTATATTTCAACTCTAATTTCTAATCTTATTATTTTATTAAGTACGTCACTTCTTCTTATTTTTCTATACTTTATTCAACGATTATTCCTTTGTCATTTCACTGGCTATATCATCAGCATTGGTTCATGGGTCGTTAAGATTTTAAAATGTAGATTTTTCGGAATTACACGAAAGACAGGGAAACGGAGAAAAAGAGGCTAATAATAGACATAATCATAGGAAGAGCTTCCAAGCACCTCAACAATAATTTCTTATAGATTTAATGCGTACGGTAATCCTCCAACCAATTATGGAAAACGAAGGTGGATATTTGTATATCTCCAATCGCGGAAAAATAATGAATTAAACGGTAGACCGGAATAAAACTGGGTAGCAAAAATTCAATCTAACTTAAATCGTAAAGCACAAAATGAGTTTGAAGGATTGCCGACTGAGGATGTAACGGACTTGTAAAAACTCTAAAAGACTAGGGCTGGCCGATTTGAGTTACGGTTGGAACACATGGGTTAAAAATCTAGAATTGAAACAAAGACAAATTCAGATACTTAGAAAGAGTTTCTCTACAGACTAATGGATCTAGAATGGAAATGGTTAGATATTACAAAATATACATCAGATGAAATGAGATTAAAACTGGGAGGCAGACGTATAGGGTTGATACCGTTACGTAGAAGAGGAAAGTAGATTTTGATTAATTAGTACGAATTTAGCTTCCCAGAGTATTTTACTAGAAATAGTCCCAATAGAGGAAAACACATTAAACAATATCTTGGGTTGTAGCCGATAATAGCAAAAAAATTTATGCGTTTGCTGAATCTTACAAAGTTCAGTGAAAATTGACCAGAAGGTTGGTTTAAATGGCAGTTGATTCTTGTTGCCGATCAAACTTACGTGCCGACTAGCGTCACTAATAGATCATAGGTCAACCGTATCGAGACAATTATAGCAGTATGTTATAATGAAGATAAGTACTCATGCTGATTAGCCTGGGATAGATTACAAATTTCAAAGGAATTTGTATCGTTCTAAGAAATATAGTAATTTTTCTCTTCCAATATCTTCTCTTCCAAGCACCGTAGATTTATTTCTGTCCGAGTAAGGCATTGGAAAGTATTTTATGGGAGAAATTTTATTTCCAGGGGCTAATGTTCCACAAAGAGGGATGTGGATATTTTCAGGCCTTTTTTGCAAAACTACCGAAATTAAGTTTTAAAACCTTTTTTTTCAAATGAAAATTAGGAGAAGCATTAAAACTTTAAATTAAAAAGAAATATTCCACATATAAGAGAAGTTACCCATCCGTCTGCCCTTCAATCTTTTGACTAATAATGCATCGCAAACGACTGTTATTCCAATTTAGCTGCCTTTTTTCTTTTCTTTTTTTTTGTCAAAATGAAGATCTCGGAGGCGTGCTTGTTTTGTTTGTACCATTTTTTATGCTCTTTCTGAATATAAGAATCGCAATTTGCAAATTTGATTTTAAGTCCTTTTAGGACCCCTGAAAATAATAATGTCTTGCCATAGTTTTTAAACATAAAAATGGGTTAAAACATTGGTTTCAAACTTACTAGTCCATTATAAATCTAAAAAATTCTAAACAATTCCGCCATGTTTTCTTCTTATCCTGTTCGGCCGGTTAAAACTGTCATTGCACCTGAATGTAAAAAAAAAATATCACAGTCGACAGTCTTTTAACCTTTTTATACCCAAAAACCAAAGAAAGAAACTATCATTTTTATGGGTCCAAAAATGCTTAATATTGAAATTACAATAAAATAAGTTGAAGTTGCAAGAACTGCTCCATATATACAAACAAAACCATCTTAAATTAGAAAAAAGAATTCCAATGTGGCTTATAATCCTACTAAAATCATCTGAGTTGTTTTGTCTAAACCTAGAATCAAAGAAAAGCTGATTCAAAACAAAATTAAGGAAAATATCAATTTTTCAGCGTTTAAGACAGGTATAGAAAAGTCTTCCAAAGTATTTTCAAAGCCTTAAAAATAAGGAAGGAGTAGAGATAAGAGCTTGAAAACACCGTCCTGTAGTATAAGTTAGGCTCTGAATTTATCCGTGGAAGTTTCATTCTCCTAACTCATTTACTTTTCAAGATTAGAAGAAGCCTCCAACTAGAATTTTGCTGTAAATTATCCCTTAAATTCTCTAAAAGTATAATGATTGATGCCAAAAAGAATTTCCATCCCCCCCCCCCTAGTGGGGTCAGATGTAGCCCTAGGCTAAAGGGTAAGACATCCCAGTACCCAAACAAATATTTTGACCAAATGTATGGTTCCTAAACAGGAATAACGGGCTCCTAATTTTGGACAGAAAAAAAAATGACTATGTATTGCGATTTTAAAATACATACATAGATATTTATTCCTTAAAGTTTTGATAATTTTACTTATTAATGTTAAAAAAGTAAAACATTTACAATGTACTTTCTGTAAAGTGCAAATTAAATTCTGGTCTTGAGAAGGCATGGGGTTTAAGAGTCAGGTGGGGTTTACATGTTTAAGGCTGAGGTGGAGCCTTACTATGAAAGGTGCAGCAGTAGTCATAAGGTATCTCAAGTATCGTGCGGAGAGCAAATGACGGAGAATAAATCACAACATCTCTTAATTCATGTACAAGATTGTTAGAAGAGTCTATAGTCATACCCACCTCTTCTAGAATAAACAGATAAAGAAAAGAAAGAAACTAAAACTTAAATTGAGTTCAAACAAATTCTAAGAGATAAAGGAAGGAAGGGATAAAGAAAGAATTCTCTCTTCTATGAGAAATAAAAGTAGGAATCAGCGATAAAATATATCTAAGCGCATAATATATTGTTAGACTTTAAGTGTTAAGTGTAGCCTATATAAGTTAGGTGTCTTCACCGTTAAGTGTATACTCATATACACTATAAAGTGTATATAAGTATATACTATTTTCTTTATCTCCTTATAATTGTAAAATCTTTTGAGTGTTTTAACTGTTATATTTTTCTCCGGGTCGAATTTTAAATATGGTTTTTTATTATTTCTATGAAATCAAACAGATTTTTAAAGCATAAATTCCAATCATCCAATGTTTCTCAATATAATATGTTTACGTAATACTCTTAGCTGTTATATTGACTTTTATTTAATTCTAGAGATTTTAGAGTTAGAGACTATAGAAGCTTTGTGGCTCATTTTATTGAGCATCAAATGGGAGAAACAAGAAGATGTCCAATTTGTTTGCAAGACAATATTTATAACCTAAAAGAACATTTGATTTTACTGGGTAATTTTTCAGAAAATGAGTCTGAAACAGTATTACAGGGTGGTACCTCTCAAGTTACTTCGCAGGAATTGTCCACAACCGTTAGTTTAAATTCACTTGAGTTGAATGCTAGAGTAACTGGCCAGAACGATAAGAGAAATCTTTTGAATCACCGCTCGCCCAACAAGAAGCTTAGAAAATACCATGAGTGCAGTATATGCAAAAAGAGATTTCCCAATAAATGTAAACTGAAAATGTATCAAAGGACACATAAAAGAGTGAAATCATTTGAATGTAAAATATGTGAGAAAACCTTTTCTCAATTAGGGAATTTGAATCAGCATCGAAGAATACATACAGGTGAAAAACGTTTTCAGTGTGATATATGTAATAAAGGTTTCGCTCAGTTGGCATCTTTGACTTGTCATAAACGAGTTCATACAGGTGAAAAACCCTTCCAGTGTGATATATGTAAGAAAACCTTTACTCAGTTGGCAAATTTGAGTGTGCATAAACGAGTTCATACAGGTGAAAAACCCTTCCAGTGTGATATATGTAAGAAAAATTTTACTCACTCGGCATCTTTGACTTATCATAAACGAGTTCATACAGGTAAAAAACCTTTTCAGTGTGATATATGTAATAAAGATTTTGCTCAGTTGGTACATTTGACTTCCCATAAAAGAGTGCATACTAACGATAAACCCTTCCAGTGTGATATATGTAAGAAAACTTTTGCTTTTGCGTCAAATTTGACTAGTCATAAACGAGTGCACACATGTGAAAAACCCTTACGATGTGATATATGTGAGAAATCTTTTACTCAACCAGGTGATTTGACTAAACATAAACGAGTGCATACAGGTGAAAAACCTTTCCAGTGTGACATATGTAAGAAAATCTTTGCTCAGTTGGGAAGTTTGACTACACATAAACGAGTTCATACAGGTGAAAAACCCTTTCAGTGTGATGTTTGTAAGAAAACGTTTGCTGATTTGGGACATTTGACCAGTCATAAACGAGTGCACATAGGTGAAAGACCCTTCCAGTGTGATATTTGTAAGAAAACCTTTATTCACTCGGCATCTTTGACTCATCATAAACGAGTTCATACAGGTGAAAAACCCTTCCAGAGTGATATATGCAAGAAAACATTTTCTGAGTCGGGAAATTTGGCAAGACATAAACGATTACATACAGGTGAAAGACCCTTCCAGTGTAATATATGTAAGAAAAGCTTTGCTCAATCGGGACCTTTGACCAGACATAAACGAGTGTATACAGGTTAAAAATCCTTCTACTGAGGTATTTGTAAGGAAAGCCTTTCTTCAGTCATGAAATTTGATTAGGTATAAACAAGTGCCCAAAAGTGAAAATGCTTTTAGTATAATATATAAAGAAAATATTTTCTGAATCAGGCTCTTTGAATAAGCTCCATTGAGGGTGTACAGGCGAAAAACAATTTTGGTTTTATGTATATAAAACCGCCAATCCTAGTTTATTTCTCTTGTAGGTTCTTTAGTGCTCCGTTAAAGTCTACTCTATTAATTCTTGTGTGAAGATAGTACACATCAACCTTGTTATGTGAACAAGAAGAAAAATAAAATGTTTTCAAAAATCCAGAAAATTAAAATGCTTTTGTAAAACAAGGTTTTTTCAAACAACCTTTGAAGCTATATCAATACCTAGGATATTCAAAATTAAAGTCTCACAATAATCAGACAGTTCGTGGTATTGACCTGCATGTAAAGAGCCATTGGGCCCAATTGTGATTGATGCTCTAAAAACACAATTTTGATCAAAAGAGAACATACTGAGAAAAAGGGATCGTTTTAATATAAACGAGTTTAGTAGGTGGTCCTTTTCTTGACTCGGAAAAATTTAAATAGCAAGGTTTTAAGTTGTAACCTGATGTTAAAAGGCGAAATCACAAAAAAAAGTGAAAAGTGGACATATATGAATAATTTTGTTCTGCTTTCAGCATTAGCTTTGTCAAGTGGAGGAAAGAGTAAATTAAGAAAAAAAAGAAGAATCACACAAAGAAAAGACGTGAGGATAATTTATAAGACATGGACAGGAAAAAATACACTTATTTAGGGTGAAATGTTTCACAATTAAAAAATTCTTCAACTTATAGTGTTTACACACTGAATTTTGTAACGATGGAAACTATGTATTTGTAGGGATGAAAAAATAGGCTGGCTAGCTAGCTGTGGTACTAAATACTGACCGCGTCAAAGGCGATATTATGCCCAAATGTCGTGAACTTACACCTTGTAATTTCTCCGATAGCGCCGCTTATAGCACTAAAGATTGTGTCAACTAGGCTAGCGCCCTCAATTAACGGGAGAAAATAGAATATGTAGACATATAAATGTGGCCTTTTTTTCTTGAGCTATCTGGAGATCAGATTCCCTGGGAGCGTTACCTTGGAGATTTTGCGAACTAATTACCTGTTCCCAGGCTAGATCCAGACATATAAAATGAAATAAACACAGGTAAAAAAGCAATAGATTTATTGAACTTACATATTTAGGTGAACAGCATTGGGTCACTCCAAATGACAATAACGGTGACCGAGATACATCATGAAAGAATTTAAGACTTCTATCTGAATGGTCCTGCTTCTACATTACGAATCTTCTCAAAAAGCATTTTTACCCCACTATCAAACGCAGCTCTTCAGTCCTGCGCTGTAAGAACTGGCTTATAAATTGCCCAAGTGGTCCAAGGATGCGAACCTTTCGTCCAATAATCTTTCTTAACTATTTTTGATGATTTAGACGTTCACACGGTTCTTATCGTTTAAAATTCCTTAGAAATATTGTACGTAGCATCTTTTTTTATTACTCACTCTCTTAGCGAAATCTAAGGCTTGGATAGCGCCGTTCTTTGTCTGGGGGTGACTGCACTTTTTCTCTTTGCTGATTAAGGACTTTTCATTTTTGAAACTAGATTTAACTTAATTAGAGGAAGTCGGAATTATCTTTAAAAAGAAGGAACTTTGGTATTTTAAATACATCGCATTTTACTCATGGTACATATTACCCTTCCCATCAATTAATGACGCCCCGTCATTAGTAATTGCTTGCCTTTGGGCTTTTAAAATGTTCGCCACTTATTAACTATTTCTTCTACATAATTATTTTATATTTATGTTATGGCTTAATCAGGAGTGCTAAAAATTTTCTCCATTACTTTTCTTTTTTTTCTACATCCCTATCTAAAATTCATCTGCCGGACTAAGATTATTCATGGTTCTAGGCTAGCTACTATACTAAAGATTTTTTTTTCTTCTACATATAACACTGATTACTTTTACATTTCCAACAAGGTTGGGGCTATTCTACCTTTATATAAGTTTTTTTTTTAATTCACTTTTTACAAGCCTTTTTTTGCTGTCTATATGGCATACTACATTCTATCTACGCTACATTAAATGAATAACATGATAATATTACACCAAATTCTACTTGAACATCTAGCGGTACATACATGAATGATTTATAACAAACAATATTGGGTTTACCATATTCACTGGTAACATTAAAACACTTTCACTATTGGGATTTTTGAGTTATCAAAGTGATTAAGAAGTAACATATATGAATTCACATCTATTTCATTACCTTCGAGTCCTTAGTGTACTCAATCCTCCTGTTGTAAATTATTGTCCTTCACTCTTTTCGTCTTGACAAAATTCTTTAAAGCACTTACGTTATGGTTTCTTCATGGGACAGTTCAAGCACGATTGTGTTCACACGATGAGCTTTCTCTAATTGTCAACTGGGAAATGATGCTTCCAACTACAGGTTTTGGCATGTGCTATCAGGGTTCATTCTCACCTGCCTTTTTTTGATAGTTCATAGGATGTCTTATCATTAAGGGGTCGAACACTGGGAGTGCGTTTATTTTCTTCTCAGGATATCATTTTTAGGATATTTTGAGGCACATAGAGAATGTATTCTCGCGTAAAATTGTTCATTTGTGCCGGTTATAAAATTGTTAGCTCATGGCTTGCGTCGATTAACCTTTGCGGTGATTCCTAGGTTAATCACGGGGGAATTGAAGTTTGGATTTGGAACGGGTTGACATCAAACTATAGTGACCCTTTCAAAATATTGTCTTTAACTTCAACTTCAAATATCTTCAAATATCTTCAAATATCATTTAACTTCAAATATCGTTAAATATCATTCAACTTCAAATATAATCACTATACAGTCAAATGATTATGGGGTCCATAATGATTATCAAGGGCGATATTTCTGTATTTATATTTTGTACTGATCGATGGGGTTCTCAGAATTAAACTTCAAATTGTCTTTAACTTCAACTTCAAATATCATTTAACTTCAAATATCGTTAAATATCATTTAACTTCAAATATCATCACTATACAGTCAAATGATTCTGGGGTCCATAATGATAATCAAGGGCGATATTTCTGTATTTATATCTTGTACTGATCGATGGGGTTCTCAGAATTTATGTGATTATATAGTTCGATAATGCGCTGGATACTGAGATTCAAATATAATGTTACCTGATACGTAGTATGGTTCATGGTCGAAGAAACAACGATCAAAGGTAACTGTTGTTTTCGTAGACGAAGCTGGGATGAAAATTTCCTGGAGTCTTTGGCGAGTACTCTTCGTTGGTTGAGATATGATGAAAATAGATGCTACTTGGTTGTATCTGTACTGGGCAACTCATTGTAATGCTCAATATCCAATGTGTCCATCCACTTCCTGTAATAAAAATAACGAGGCAGAACCATACGTTCTTTGAAGTAAATACTCATAGTACAAATAAGTCACGCATTAATTGGGTACATGAACCCCACGCTACGAGACAGAGTTGAATAAATATACTAATATTAGTACTCACACGAATTTTTTTTGTTTATAATAAAACGACATAATTCCCATTGGGAAATTCAATACATAGAAGTTTCTTCTAAGTTGTTATAGCCTAACGACGTTATAAAATATTAATTCTTCAACTTTAAGTGAGGTCTCTTATTATACTTTCTAATATACACTACTACATACACTTTATTTTAACTTCTTTCAACACTTAGTTAATTTTACATTAGATTTAAAATAATCATTTAAACAGAGTTTGTGCTACATGGTTAATTTTGAGGTCTAATTTTACAACATATTTCATGCCTGCATTGTTCACGCACGTCCGTGCTGTTTAAGAAACGCATGTTGCAGCGTCATAACCACATGGTTTTACGTAAACGATACTACAATGAGGGAACAAGACATAACAAGGACGAGTGGAGACCTCTATACCCACTCGTTTTCTAATGTCTTCCCTATTTCTTGGCTTAGACGTTATCATGGGGCTCCGGGTTTAACCTCTGCATTTCAGCTGTTCCCCCGTGTTCTTCTCTTGGTTTTAGTCTTAGGATTTTTCTGTAATTAAAATTCAATAGGGTTCTTATGGTCAGGAAAGTCGCGAATACGAAACATACGGCCAATAGTATGTTCCACCAGAAATTGGTCGATTCTTTGAGTTCATTCGCGTTTCTTTCTAGTCTTGTTACTTGTTGAAACAAGGTCTCGAAGGTTTTGGGGTCCAATTTCATAAAGATTTTCCATGCGTCATGGCTAGCTAGCAATGAATTTTCGTGCTTGAATATTACTCCATGTTTTACAATATCTTGGGCCACTGCGTGAACAACGAGAATTATGGTGATATTCTTAGGCCTCATCTTATTTTTTGTTTGTAGAATTAATTTATCATTAATTGTACCCATTTTTTTGTAAAATTCTTTTGTTTACTGCTTTGTTATTATTATATATTTTTTTTCAAAGGCACTTTAATTTTTACTTAGGTTATTTCTTATTATGTAATCATTTTGTGGCATTGGCAAAAGAAAACTGATTTGTAGGCGTAAAACAGAATAAATATTTTATGATTAGATAGGTTAGGAAAGTAAAGTTAGGATTTCCGAGCTTTATTCTGGTCGTGATATACCTCTATGACTGGTTGAGATATAACTTTAAAGCGTAGCTAATAATCACTATACAATCTAATTTTGCATTGTATTTTTCGAGTAAGCAGTACATAAATAAGTAAGCTAGCAGCACGTAATTATACTGTTATCCTTCTTTTTTTTTTTTTAACTTATTCCCCAAAATTAAATTTTTTTTCAATATACATATCAAAAGAATCGCCTTTTGATGGTGATTCTAAATATGTGTAATTTAATTAGTTTCACTGCACCTATTTAAAAGTTACGTGTCACCTATTAACGCCCTGTGTAATTGTTTCCGTGATAAGGTTTCTGTTGGCTTTCTAGGCACAATCTATTTGTCGACTAATTGGGATATAAGGGACTATTTGCTTCACTCTATTTGATTTCTACTATCAGATCGTATTTATCTGATATAAAATCTATCTGATATTCGGCTAAACTCTACTGATTTATAATCAGACTAAACTTGAGGATGATTCGTCATTGAGTAACCGTAAGAGCGGACCAGAATTATCAATATCAGCTATCCCAAAAGCATGCATTGCCTTCTCTGTTTGCCCTAATGTGGGCTTATATTCTTTGTAAACAAGCATGAACGCTGGCTTGTTTTACATCTACATGGCTCTAAAGCAGCCATGGTTTAAAATTCAAATTCGAACTTTCTTGTGACTCATTTTGTGGAGCTAATTCAGAATTTGAATTTTTTCTAACACCATTATTCAGATGAAGGTCATCTGTGTAGGTAAAGGAGACCCTTTTAAGACCTATCCCCATGCCTCCATTTTCTGTGATTAACGGTTTCTTTCGCCGAATTTCTCGCCTTATGCAGAGCTCCAGTCACAGCTGGGTAACAACCCTTTTTTTGCTTCCTTCGGCGACTTTTGCTAAGCTTCCACTTTTTTTTTCTTACTTATTGTTACTTTTCTCTTTTTTTTCATCCCTTTCCTCAAGTAATTTAATTATATATTTATCTATCTTTTCCTTCCCTTTGCTTGTGAAACTACATAAGTAACTTAGTATTTGTTAGTTTTAACAAAAGTAATTCTATTGCTTATTACGTCGTAAAGTGCCATATTTCCGAAGCATCTCTACTCCTAAAACACTCGGAAATGGCAGCTTCTAACCTATAATTATTCGGACCACAATTTATGTGCTTCCTTTGCTAGATTGTAGCAGTGTTATCCTTGAACAATAAGTTTATAGCCTGTACCTGTAGTAAGGCTGAATTAGGACCCCATTTGCTACTATTATGCCTAAAATTTTTTCTGTTTCTACCTACGTTTCATCGGTCCACCTAGATTTTGTTTTTCTTTACGTATTATCTTTTATTTTATTCTTTCAATTAACTGTACAAATACTTTATTATTTAGTAATATACGGCACTACTACATTGCATTTATTACTAAAACTAAAAAAACTAGAAGTTAGGTTAATTTAGGTTAGGTTAGCCTACGTACGCGCGCGTACGTAGGCTAACCTAACTTAACCTAACCTAAACTAACCTAACTTAATCTAGCCTAACCTAACCTAACTTAATCTAGCCTAACCTAACCATACTCGCCGGAAAATCCCCGCAAGTCGATTTTGTATTTCTCTCTCACTATGCATGCTTGCGGCTGTAGCAAAACGTACGCGCGCGTATGTAGGCTAACCTAACCTAATCTAACCTAACTTAATCTAGCTTAATTCTACTTGTTAAAAACTGAAAACTATTTTTATTCATTTTACAATTCTTCATTGAGCCTTTTCTCCATTTTTTCTATTGTACCCAACTCTTTGAGGGGATACAAATTTATTTCTAATAGCCAAAGTTCAAGCAAGGCTGCTCGAAGTTTCGCTAATTCGAGCGCCGCTAAAAGCGAAGTCCATTTACCTTCCTCTTTTGACAAAGCCATTTCTGTTTCAATATACAATTTTTATTTAGTCAACTCGACCCAGTTTTACCAACTTCCACCAGTTAAAACTTAAAGAAAATAAAAATATAGTATATATGTATACAAGCATTGAATCAACTCAAAATAAATTTATTTTTTCACTTAACCTATTTTGGGGGAGGCTATTATATCCTATGAGATATTTTAAGGGGTTTCCCTGTCGTAGCTTAGTGGTTATAGGCCTAATCACTTTACTTATATGTCTGTATCTTTCTAATAATTGAATTCATATTATAAGGTTTATAGCGTAATTAGTCCGCAAGTATTCCTCCAATTTCCGACCGTGCCATTTGTAGCGATGGAAAATATGTATTTGTAGGAATGAAAAAATAGGCTGGCTAGCTAGCTCTGGTACTAAATACTGACCGCGTCAAAGGCGATATTATGCCCAAAGGTCGTGAACTTACACCTTGTAATTTCTCCGATAGCGCCGCTTATAGCACTAAAGATTGTGTCAACTAGGCTAGCGCCGGCCTCAATTAACGGGAGAAAATAGAATATGTAGACATATAAATGTGCCCTTTTTTCTTGAGCTATCTGGAGATCAAATTCCCTGGGAGCGTTACCTTGGAGATTTTGCGAACTAATTACCTGTTCTCAGGCTAGATCCAGACATATAAAATGAAATAAACACAGGTAAAAAAGCAATAGATTTATTGAACTTACATATTTAGGTGAACAGCAGTGGGTCACTCCAAATGACAATAACGGTGACCGAGATACATCATGAAAGAATTTAAGACTTCTATCTGAATGGTCCTGCTTCTACATTGCGAATCTTCTCAAAAAGCATTTTTACCCCACTATCAAACGTAGCTCTTCAGTCCTGCGCTGTAAGAACTGGCTCATAATTGGCCCAAGTGGTCCAAGGATGCGAACCTTTCGTCCAATAATCTTTCTTAACTATTTTTGATGATTTAGACGTTTACACGGTTCTTATCGTTTAAACTTCCTTAGAAATATTGTACGTAGCATCTTTTTTTATTACTCACTCTCTTAGCGAAATCTAAGGCTTGGATAGCGCCATTCTTTGTCTGGGGGTGACTGCACTTTTTTCTTTGCTGATTAAGGACTTTTCATTTTTAAAACTAGATTTAACTTAATTAGAGGAAGTCGAAATTATCTTTAAAAAGAAGGAACTTTGGTATTTTAAAAACATCGCAATTTACTCATGGTACAATTTGTCATTTGGAAAAAGAAAAATGTTTCAACCTGGCTGTGCCCCAAAAGAGTAAGAATCTAAATGTGAAATCTCACTGAATGGGGAGGGGTATTTTGAACTCGTTCAAAAACCACTATGTGTATCCTGGTTATATGGAAGAAGGAGTAAAATTTAGAAAATAATGAATTAAAGAAAAAAACGTAGGGATTATTGATAAAACATTGACAATAAAGAACAAGCTTATTATGGGACAAATTATTTGTTTACGCACAAGAGTTATCATTGAGAAAGGGGGATATGTTTCAACCCAGTTGTGTCTCAAAAGGGTAAAGGTGTCAATGTAAAACTTCATTGAATGTTGAGGGGTGTTTTGAACTAAATCAAAACACACTATGTTCATCCGGTTTATAAAAAAAGGTGTTTCTACAATACCTTAGGAATATTTGAGGGTTTCAGTTTGAAATCTCCAGG
This sequence comes from Artemia sp. Kazakhstan ARC1039, assembly GCA_029168905.1. Lineage (NCBI taxonomy): Eukaryota > Metazoa > Arthropoda > Branchiopoda > Anostraca > Artemiidae > Artemia > Artemia sp. Kazakhstan ARC1039. Next base: position 3,715 of record JAQQPU010014375.1, on the reverse strand, counting down.
CCCCCACTACTGCTACTTCTACAATGGCTGCGAATACTAATTAATTTAACTAAAAATACTTCTGACATTGACCAATTCTAATTGTGACTGTTTTCTAGTAATTTTGATGGGGTTAATATCAAAACAAACTATTTGCATGCGGGTTGTTAAAAATGTTAATCAGAAATAGAAATGGAACAGGTGAGGGTATTAAGATGAAACTTTCAGGACTTGTTGAATGGATGTTGGAAAGTGGTTTAAGGGAAAGGGGTGACAACCCACCTTCTTCATTTTAGACCCTCCGCCCCTGGTGAACATTGATCGAAATTTTAAAAATACCAGTTTTTTTAAGACAGTCTAAAAATCAACTGTCTGTTAGTTCTGTAAACTTGTTTTAGTCAAGAAGAAAAAAAAAATTGGGCACTTACTGTGGATAGTAGCCAAAATAATGTTCGGACATGCTTATTGCATGGAAATCCACTTATTCAAGAAATTTAGGAATTCCACGGTGTTAGGCTTTCTCCCTGGAAAATTTCCTCTATAATATTTTTAACCCTGCAGAAATTCTCCCTGAAAATTGTTCGAGTGGAGGGGGGCACTCCCCAAAATTCAAATTATAGCAAACTGGAAAGATGAAATTTCGGATGATATCTCAAAGTTTCAGTTTTTCTTGTTTTTGTTTTTTACTCCAAATCTTTTAGTCTTTTTAAAAGGTTACACTATTTTGACAGCCTAGACACACATTTTCCTACGATTACCCTCTGGGTCTCCTTTTAATTGAACAGTCAGTGTCAATTTTTTCCCCTCCACCCCCCCCCCCCAAACATCCCTCAGCAATTCCAAATGAATCCTGGTTCCAGCTTGTTCCTGAGATAGTCAAGATGTGCTATTTTGATAGCCTGGAGACACAAGGCTTCATTTATTCTATATTGCTACTTAACCAGGAAATTATTATTAGATCACCAGTCAACTTATATAATCTTTCGATTCAAGGAACTATTTCAAAAAAACCAACAAAGAGAAAAATCTCTAAAAAAAAACAACAAAAAAACAAAAACAAACGAGACTGTGGCCAGTGGAGAGAAAAGAAAACAACAGAAACAAAACAACGCGGATATTTCGCCTGTATACAAACAAGGCGTCTTCAGCACGAAAGACACACAAGAAGAACAAGATAAAAAAAACAAGATAAACCTAAAAACCAATAAAACCACCACCAAAAAAAACAACAACAAAAAAACAAAAAATGTACAATCGGCGCAAACTAATCCACGTAGGGAAAAGATGCTAATATAGAGTTACTTCAGTGAGGACACCAGAGTAACTGAGGAAAAATAAAAAAACTGTAAATTACTTTAATTATTCAGTTGCGAAATAATCCTTTTGTTAGCTATTACTGAAGCAAATCGTTTTGGTCTAGCAGGTAAAATAGTCCCCTGGTGATTATTTAAAATCTTTACTCCCTTATTGACTGTTGATTCACTCTTTAGAAGGTTATCATAAATTGGGTCAATATTTAAATTACCCGTGTCCCTATTTATGGAAAGGTTAGCAAACATATGTTTTTTTAATTTCTATGGCTTCCCTGGCCCATTGGGTGTACCCCTTATCATTAGAAATAGCCAAGGCTTCATCAAATTTTACAAAATGATCTGGTTGAAGCCAAATATGCTCTGCTAAAGCTGAAACGAAAGTTTCTGGAGGCTTGCTTAATTGTAGGGTTTTTTTCTATTGAGTTTCGGTGTTCAATAAACCTTTCAACAAATTGTTGGTGAGTCTTACCAATATAGAACTTCCCACAAGAACACGGAATTTTATACACCCCACTTACTAAATTTCCCCGAGTTAAATCCTTACCAGAACAAAAAAAAAAATACCCATTGGCCTCAGCGATTGGAAACATTTATCAATACTAAATTTACGTAAAACCCGTGAAAGTTTCTCACCCAAACCAGGTACATATGGTAATGAAATGAAGCTTTTTGATACAACTAAATCTAAAGACTGAGAAACCTCAATAACCCTACTACTATGTTTAACCCGTCTATTTTCAATTATTTTATCAATGAACTTAATTGGATAACTATTACAAAACAAAATATCCCTCAAGTATAACAATTCCGAATCCAGAAATTGCTGGGAACAAATTTTAAAGGCTCTATCCACTAGTGAAATTACAACCCCCCTTTTCACCGACATAGGGTGGCAAGAATGAAAATTTAAATACCTATCATTGTGCGTAGGTTTTCTGTAAATCGAGAAAAGTAAATGGAGATCCCTTTCAATTAATAAAATATCCAGAAAAGGTAATTTATTATTATCCTCAAATTCAACTGTAAATTTAATATTATTATCAAAACTATTTAAATGCTTACAAAAAAGGTCTAAGGAGTCCAATCCATGTTTCCAAACGCACACCACATCATCCATGAACCTACCCCAGAAGCAAGGGGAGATTCTAAAACTGTTTATAGCGGAGGTTTCAATGGCATCTATGAATAGATTTGCCAATAAAGGAGAAAGAGAAGCCCCCATAGGTAACCCAAAAATTTGTCTATAAAACTCCCCTCGAAAACCAAAATAAAAAGAAAATTCATTTACCAGAATAATTAGTCTCATAATGACATCAATATCCAAACTGGCTAACGTCACATCCTGTATTAAATCAAAGTGTTTTTTCTAATTTCCTTTTAAAATATCCTCGCACCTTTTTAAATCACAATTTGAATACATGGACACAACATCAAAACTGCAAAGAATTGAACTCTCCTCCAGCGTGAAATTTCGCAATTTTATAGTAAGATCAGTCGAATTTTTTAAATATGATTTTTGTGTTCCCAAAAGTGGACGCAAAGCTACCGACAACCATTTTCCTAATTTTGAAACAGGTGACAGAAAATTAGACACAATGGGGCGGAGGGGGGATCCAGTCTTATGAATCTTAGGTAGACCATAGATCTTGGGTGCCGAGCAACCCCTAGGATAATATTTGTTATAAAACTGTGGGGTAATGTGAAAATTATTTTTCATTGACTCTAATTCCTTTCTTGTTGATTTTACATATTTATCTGTAGGATCAAAATCAAGTTTTTTGTATGCAATAGTGTCCGAAATAATGGATTTCATTTGATTATTATAGTCTTCAGTGTTCATAATTACGATCGTGTTTCCCTTATCGGCTCTGGTGATAGTAAGGAATTTATCCTTTTTCAAATCAGAAAGGATTTTAATGTAATTTTTTTGTGAAATGTCTTTACCAATTAAGTTCATATTAAACGTGTTTAGTTTTCTTACGATCTCAGCTCTGAGTTCTTGAGGAGTATCAACCTTATCTATAGAAGCCATAATTCCTGACTCCACCTTTGAAATTATTTTTGAATAGGAGACTGGTGTTGGAAAACAGAACTTAGAACCCTTCGACAAAACGGCTTCCTGTTGAATATTAAGAGGCTTAGAAGACAAATTCTTAATTGCTGGACCCAGACAATGACGAGGATAAAAAACATCTGAATTTTGGAAATTCTCAAACAAAAGTTTATTAAACTTGTCAACCAAACGAACCTTGGACAAATGAAAATCATGGCGAAAAGATCTAATGGCCCTTTCCTTAATTCGTATAAAAATGTCAGATGGAAGGTTATTTCTTAAAAAGTTTTCAATAGAATTTAAGTCCTTAGACAGTTGAAAACCTCTGTTTTTGTTCATAAATTACGTGATTTAAAGCTATTAGGCTTAA
>JAQQPU010014374.1:383-22833 GCA_029168905.1 Artemia sp. Kazakhstan ARC1039 | reverse complement strand
TTCCTATACACGCAAGCAAATAACATGGGAATTCCTATACATGCAAGTAAATAACAAGGGAATATCTATACCTGCAAGCAAATAACATGGGAATTCCTATACACGCAAGCAAATAACATAACCATTTCTTTTATTCAAATCCCAACCACAAATCAAGTTATCGTATATTGAACAACCTCTGATTGGCTCATAAAAAATGCCCACGTCAAACGATACATTCATTGTGCAATTCTTATCAAAAACAAAAAGCTTTATACCCCTTTTTTCCAATGAGAGTTAGCTTTAGCAACGACACATTCCTAACAAACTAGTCTTGACTAAAGGCAATTATACAAAAAATCAATCACACTAGGACCGGTATTGCGTACTCGTTCCTCTTTGAAAGATGTATTGACCTCTAGATTAGAATTACCAGAAAAACCAGTTTGGTACGGGGGCCTTGTAGAAGTATAAGGTAACATACTACTTATGTAATATTAAGCAAGTAAAAATAACGAAAAGGTTGTAAGTCGAAACGTTTTTGTACATGTAAATTCTCTACTTTTCTGCTGATTATATTGACCATTATATTTAGCAATTGACCAACATGTATTTACCGTTATATTTACCAATTTTATATTTACCTGTTGTTGCTTGTTAAACCTTCATTTAACTTCATTCAAGCTCATGTTTGTTGTAGGAAGCAGTTCTTTGCTAATACAATATTTTGACTATTTTACCTTTTGGAATATTCTACTATTTGTTTTGACTTTTTATAATGTTTTCACTATTTGACTATTTTAGATTTTCTTTTTCTGAAGACCACCCTGCCTTTCTTTCACAAACAAATAGAAGTTCAAGGAGGGATAAGTCCTTTTAGATAAAACCTCTGATGACGATCACTCATGTATGTGGTCGAAATATCCAAAATTTTCTGTATCTGTTTTTCACTGTCTAATAAAAGGACTTATCCCAATTTGAACTTTTATTTGTTAGATTTCCTTTATTCCTTTTCTCTCTTTTCTTCTCTAAATATCTTCTCTTCTTTAATTTTTTTTCTTATTTCTTTCTTCTCTAAATTTTGTCTCTCTTTTCGTCTAGTTTATGTCGTAAATATATTTATATCTGATATATATTTAAGTCAGTGTTCACTCCAGTCTTAAAACAAAGCAAGTATTTATGTCCATCATTTATATATTCTGCTCCTAAGACTTCGAGGCTACAATAAATAGTTTTCACAGTTCGTGGAAACGAACTGTAAGCAAGGAGCGACCCGACTCAATATTAACTGAAACTCTAAAAAACAGGAATTTTGATACTAATAGATACATCACAAGAAGCGGATTTTAATGCTGATTTCAAATATATAAGTTTCATCAACTTTTGTTTTATCCATCAAAAGTTACGAGCCTGACAATATTTGCCTTTTTTCCGAAAAAAGGGGAAACGCCCCCTAAGAGTCATAGAATCTTAATGAAATTCACACTATCAGGTTCAGCGTGTCGGAGAACCCTATTGTACAGGTTTCAAGCTCCTATCTGCAAAAATGTGGACTTTTGTATTTTTTGCCAGAAGAAAGATAACGGATGCTTTTTCTTCCCAGGGTTGATTGTATCGGCCTAGTGGTCCAACCCCCTCCCCAATCTTGTATGATATTGGTACTAATTTCATTGTAAAATTTATTCTGAGAACGCTACAGTGGTTTTCACCCCTCCATATAAACAATACTAAATTTCTTATTTCTCGCGAGAAGTTGGGGATAGTTATCTTTTTTTTTTTTTTTTTTTTTTTTTTATGGGGAAATTTTGACTTGCCAATAATCGTAGTATATATGAAAATGCTCTTTTGAACGAACATTTTGAGTTCTGATGCTCTCTTTCGGTCGCAAAAGAGATTGTGCCACAACATATTATACCGCAAAAACCTAATCGGGCCAATATTTTTGGCCGAAATAATTTGTATATCCTAAAAAACAAATTAACAGACAACGCCTCCTAAATACACTGTAATATTATCAAATTTCTTCATATTTATTGATATTTCACCAATTTTATCATATAAATTGATCAATTTTGTGTCCAAATTATTGGGGGGGGGGAAATCCCCCCCCCCCTTCCCCCCCCCCCCAAACGACGTCACTCAAGGGATTCACTAAAATTTTTGATATATGTAAAATTGTATAATTTTGGACAAAGGGGGAAAAATACCCTCCGAAAGTGCTTCGATTTCTATGAAAATTGTAATCTAAAGTTCCGCATGCCCAATGACAGCCTCACAAAATTTTCAAGGTCTTAAATATGAAAATCGTGTCACCGGTTTCAAGACCTCCCGTTGTTTAAGACCTCCCAGTTTTGTGGGTATTCATCCACGGGGTGGCTCATTCTGTTCATAAGCGTTTGCGAAGTCCATATAAAATGAAGCATCATTAAAGACAATTTGAAAGCTTCATTTGAATGAGTTGATTAATATGAATGAGTTGATTAATTGAGTTGAGTTGATTAGTTAAATGAGTTGATTAATTGAATGAGTTGATTAATATTAATAAAAGCTTCATTTATTTATGTGTCTAACTGAATAGCTGCACACCAACTTTAAGAGAGAGAAGAGAGAGAAGGATTTATTGAAAAAAAAACATATCAACAAAAAATTATTGCTGCCTCCCCTAAAAAGCAAAGCTTGTCCGTGGGGGAGGTAGAGAAAACAAAATCCATAAAACAAAGAATACTTGGCCACCGACACCACTAATACCATCACACTAAACAACAAATACAAAAAGGGAGGTTTGTGGATCATTATGTTATAGGGAGTGCCTTAAGCCTCGAAAACAAATTGAAGACGCGCATTTACTAATTTTGTCTGAGAAGTTCTTTTTAGGGGTAAAGCCTACCCCTAATCCACTAAATATAAAGTAGCATATTTAGACTGAGTGTCAATAACGGATACTGAGGAGGTAGTAGCTCTCCCATTGTGAGTTGATTTAAATATGTTTTAGTGTACTTAACTACACTAAGAGGGGGAGGGGGGATAAGGAACATTATTTCAAGATCAAATTGTCAAGATGAGCTAATTAATTTGATAGTTCGTTGATCTATGTATGTAAGATAATTTACCCTCTTAATTCTCTTTACTCAAAGCAACATATATGAAGGAACATATTTAGAAATATGTTAGTTCTTAAGAGCCACCCTTGTCAGGAAATGTCGAAAGCTTAAGCCAAGTAATTTTGAAAACAATGCAACATAAAAACGAACTGTTTTTAATCTGGTTCAAAATATTTAGCGCTCATTAATGTCTGTAGTCTAATTCAAAATTTATGGAGCAAGGCCGTATCCAGGGGGTATTTTTGGGGAGGGGGGGGGGTCTAAACGATTTTTTTTACAAAACAAATAAAACTTTGTTTATATATATATTTTTTTTTTTTTTTTTTTTTTTTCCTATTAGTGTTTTTATTTTATTTTTTTACAAAAATTAAAGTTTTGACGCTCCTAGGCCCAAGCCTTTTTTTTCCGCTCCGTTTCTGCGAGATTTTTCGGGGAAGTCCCTGAAAATTCGGGGATAGTGGAAGCACTGAACAGAACGCAACTAATGAGCCAAAAGTAATGAAAGGGAGAAGTGATACCGAACTCTCAGCTCCCATTCTTGGGCTAAATCTGGCAGTTTATAAGTGGCCACGGAATTCCTGTGTTGTTTTAAAATCACTTTACTGCGAATAGGCTGCATGGCAGCGGAGTGCACGATAGATAACATAGGTGCAGTTTTTCATGAGAAAAAAAGTACTCAGGGATAATTTATTAAGCCCCTGGCATTGTGCGCCCCTAGTCCTGGGCCTAGTGGGCTTATTGATAAATTCAGGCCTGGGCACAACAATTACAAGCCTGAAAAGTAAGATCAGAATCCTCGGATGTTTTTACAAAATCATTTTATGTCAAAAATGAACGATTTACATGGGTTGATTAGCCCTCCCCCCCCAAAAAAAAGGGGGCCTGTTGATTAAAGTATTTTGAAAGTCAATCAGTTCACAAAACTTTTTAAAGCTGGCCATATTTTTGGCATTTTAGAATCACACTAGGAAAGTACCAGTGAAGTTTTAGTGTAAAGTGTTGGGGCTAGCTAGATGGGTGGCAGCCACCCAGGTAGACAAAGCTCAGCAATCACAAGAAGAAATTTAAATCATCTCAAGTTTTTCATTGTATTTTTTACCTAAATTTTGAATCTGCAAATACAATGTTTTAAGTCTGAACCATCAAAATAGTTTCATCATTTTGAAAGAAATTTGCAGCTAACTTCTTTTCTTTAGCAAATCGCCTCCCCGTAGGTGCATCTAAGAGAGGCAGTGGATTGGTCTGATGTTGCTTGAATAAAAACGGGTAACACCGGAAGTTCTCAAAATATCTGTGCTTTGCTCCTTACCTTAGACCCTCCAGAGCCAGGAATGGCTCATAGGGCGTCTACGAAGCCTCGCCAGACATCTCGGAACTGAGCTGCAGCCGTGACATCCTCCCACTGTGGTTGAAGAGATAGTTCCGCACTTCTCAGGTCTCGGTCGTACTGCCGTCGTAGGGTGTGTCTTTGTCCACCTCTTTTCTGCCTCCCCTCGGGGCGCCACTCAAATATTGTTTTTGGGAGTCGATCCTCTGGCATACGAAGGACGTGACCAAGATACGTCCATCTCCTACGCATCAGGAGGTCAGTAACTAATGGCTGACCGGTTCGCCGACGGACTTCTATGTTGGTGACTTTTTCCTGCCACGATATGTTCAGAATCCTTCTAAGGCACATGTTCTCAAAAGCTTGGACACGTTTCTCCAGTTGGACGTTTAATTTCCAGCAGTCGCTAGCATAGAGGGGGATGGACATCACATAGCTATTTAGGAGTCTTAGCTTTAAGCGCAGATAGTATTTACTACTGCGCCAAACTGGTTTCAATTTATCAAAAGCCTATGTTGCCTGTCCAATTCTCCTCTTAATTTTATTAGCTATTTCACCATCATATTCAATCCAGCTCCCAAGATACTTAAATTCTTTGACCTGGTCAATTGCTTTACCTTTGCATTTTAGTATCAGCGGAGAGTCAGATGTGGCCATGCTCTTTGCCTTATTGACATTCACCGCAAGCCCCACTTTATCGGCCTTTTCACCTATGGCGTCGAGTAGCAGCTGCAGTTGCTGTTTCGCTTCTTTGAGAAGAACAACGTCGTCTGCGAAGTCCAGATCCGAGACCTGCCGGCTGCTGATCTTCACTCCACAGCCTGACGACTGCCGTAGAATATAGTCCATTACAATGATAAACAGGAACGGGGATAGTACACAACCTTGTTTGAATCAAGACGTTATCTTGAAGAAACGCGTGTCCCCCATTTTCTGTGCGAACGCAGCATTCAGTATCTTCATAAAGTGCCATTATCATTTTGACTAGTTTATTAGGTACTCCGTAATAATTTAGAATCTTCCGTAAAGTATCTCGGTCGATAGAATCGAACGCCTTTTCAAAATCAATGAAGAGCGGGTAAATCTTTTTGTTCCATTCTCTTGACTCTTCCATCATCAGCTTTAGAATGAAAATAAGGTCAGAGCAAGACCTACCAGGTCGGAACCCGTGTTGCTCTTCTCTGAGGTGTGAATCTATGGCTGCTCTTAGGCGTTCTAGTATGACTGTGGCTAGTATTTTGCTAGGCACAGATGTTAGGTTGATGCCCCTCCAGTTGTCAAAGACTAGCGCATCGCCTTTCTTGAAGAGTTTTACTAGTATACCTTTGGTCCAGTCTTTTGGAACTATTTCACTATTCCAGATGGCCACAGGAGAGCAGTCCAAACGGTTATGCAGGCACGAAGGGACGCCTTCAGCATCTCTGCTGTGATCCCATCTACTCCAGGCGCCCGTCCATTTTTTAGCTTTTTCACTGCTGTCGTCACTTCTTCAGTGCTTGGGGGGTCAGCACTTACATCAATTTGTAAAAACGGTTCGTCAGGTACTACTTCTAGCTCGTCAGGTCTGGGTCTATTTAAGACTTTCTCGAAATGCGATGCCCATTTCTCGTCAGCTTTCTGTGGATCCGACATTACGTCCTCATTTTCATCTTTTACAAGGGATGTTCGGATTGTTTTCTTTCCGACTATCTCATTCGTTAGTCGATGCACCATTTTCGAGTCTCCTTTCTTAGCAGCTTCTTCTGCAAGTGCTGCTTTTCCCTCGATAACGTTTCTTTTGTCTTTCCTTGCACTTCTTTTAACCGCCTTATCCTCTTCTTTGTAACGGAGCTGTAACTGGGCTTTTTGTTCAGGGCTCAACGTGTTTAGGATAAGCGTCCGGGTCTCCTTGCGTTTACTGATACATTTCCAGGTGTCGTTCGATATCTATTTTTCTTTCTTTCTTTTCTTGAAGCCAAGGCTGGCCTTCGTGACGTCATGGTATGCACTTTTCACTGAGGGCCATATGTTTTCAACACTAGAGTCTTAACACTAGGGTCTTAACTACAGGTTTAACGCTTCAAATTTGTTATGTAGTGATATGCAAAAGCTTCTGCGGATATCACGATCTTTCAGCTTATCAGTGTCGAACTGTTTGTGTGTTGTGGCGTTGGTTTTCGGTTTCTGAGCTTTCAGTTTAATTCTTACTTCGGCTATCATCAAGATGTCATCTGAATTCACGTCCGCTCCTCAAAAGCCCCTCACCTCGAGTAGGCTATTTTTCTAGCGTCTTGATATGAGGAAATGATCGATTTGGTTTTTTGTACGGCCGTCGGGGGACACCCACTAGTACTTGTGAATCGTTTTATGTTCGAACATACTGCCGCCTATCACCAAATCGTTGCTTAGGGCATAGTCAATTAGGAGTGCACCGTTTTCATCCATGTCTCTGATGCCATGTGGGCCCAGAACTTCAGGGCAGTACTGACGATCTGCTCCGACTTTAGCATTTAGATCGCCAACAACACAGATTATATCGTGCCTGGGAACGTCTTTGGTGACCGATTGTAGTATGTTGGAGAAAGCATCTTTTTCCTCATCATCAGCTTCGTTGGTCGGAGCATAGCAGGCGACGATGGTCATTTTTGTATGATTAGATACGAAACGAGCTGTCAATATACGTTCGCTAACTGGTGTCGAGTTGACCATTGCTTTGAGTGCAAGTGGCGACATCATAATTCCTACACCAGCTCGTTGGACGGAAGGGTGACCGCTAAATGCCATTGCACACCCATCATCAAATTTCTCTAATCCATTTCCAGTCCACCTTATTTCAGTGAGAACGAGTATATCGATGAGGTATTGTCTCATCTCTTTAATAATTTGTTCTGTCTTGGATATCTGGCTCATCGTTCTCACATTCCAAAAATCCGTCTTTAGGTGTTGTTTCGCAGTCAAATATCGGTTCCGGCGGCATGCGGGGTTCGTTATCTGGGGGAGAGGTGATGCATCCGAGGCTTTTGTAGGCGTTTCAGTTGCAGGTGCTTTTCTCCTGAGGGTTGCTCCTCAGGGTCCCGGGTGTGGGTTGCAAACCCACAGCCCAACCCTCCTCATTTAACGGACTTGAGACCGTCATGTTCCCCCAACCTCAGTGAGGCTAGGTTCCGAACCTTGCTCACCCAGTAACAATTCCAGCTGTGTATCTCACCATGTAGTAACATGGTAAACACTGGTAATGCCCATCTACCTTTCAGAAATAATGTAATATCCATGCGTAGACTATAGAGGGTAGAATAAATTTGTTAACAAAACATCACACATTTGCAAAAAGTCCAAAAGGGCCTCTTTTTGGTGAGTATGTTTTGGTATATATGTTATTGTGTTTGTTGTTGAATATGCTGAGTATGTTTGGTAACTATGTTAGTGGAGTCCTTTTTGATGAGTATGTTTTAATAGTCGTAACGAGTTTTAATATGAGTGTGTTTTCATATCTCTTACTTATGGGTACGCTCAGAAAACTGGTCTCTGCTTAACCTATTTTTAAATACAAGTGCTTCTAAATCAGAGTAAAGAGCATTTTTAAAGCACTATAAAACTTCAGAGTGAAGAGTGGGGGATTGTGGAGGGAATAACCTCTTGATTTTCAGAATGCTTTCCCAAAAAACAATAGTATGAAAATTATATTTTAATGAGTGAATAAGACAAATTTATTTTATTTACTAATAATTACAAAATAAACTATATATATACACACAACCGCCCGGGGAAGGCTCGAAAAGCATGATGATGGACGGCTGCAATCCTCTAATTCTCAACTAGTAAAGAGTGAACAAGGAGGGAGATTTTCAGTTATTCGGATTAAAGATCTGTTTGATGTCTGATCTTCTACGGGCCTGAAGCAATTCTGAAAACAACTTAGAATATAAACATGTGTTAATCCACCCTTTACATCAATTTTGGAGCTTGGGGCACTATTAGCCCAGGTTGCTCTCTACTTACAGTTTGTTACAAATGTAAAGAAACTAAATCGAAAAGTTAAAATTGTGGCCTACAAATACTTGTGTTTTATCTATTTAGACGACAAAATCACCTTACAAATTAGATAAAAAATGCAAGAAAAAGACCGACTCGTAAAGAAAAAATTAGCGACTCAATATTTTTGAGTGGTATAATATGTATAAAAAATTATCATATAAAAAATATAATAAAAATTATTACTAAGAGTATAAAAAATTATAATCTACTTTACAACCTTGTATTTTCCTTGCAACACTCGGGGTTGAACCAGGAAACCTGTAAACGAGAGGCATGGCTTTCTCCACCGCGCTGTCACAAGGTATCCAATAAAATAAGGTATGTTACCGTTTAGTTTTCAGTTAAAAAAAAGACTCCTGGTAAGGCTTCGTAATCTACCATAATCTGTTACATTATAATAACCGCTAACCCTCCCTCTCGGTTCCGTGTCTGCTCTCTGGCCGCCCCCTTATCCCACTAATGTAAAAAAAAAAAAAATACTATAGGGAATTCTGCACACATATTCTGCCTGTATTTTGGAATGTTTTTAGAATATTATAAAATTCCGCGTTTTCTTCATTAGTTTTAGTTGACAATCTTTCTGTGTGGCTTCTGAATTTTATATATGGGAGAATTTTTGAATATTCTACCAGTATTCCAGAATATAGGCTGAATGTGTGGTGCAGACTATCCTATAGTATTCATTTTTACCCACCTTGAACAACAGGGGAATCTCATTGTTGCACCGATGTGTCTCCGGTTTTTTTCCCTAGGTGATCCTATTGAAAAAATGGTTGTAGAATTTCGGAAGAGGGCTCATTTTAATAAAAATGAAAACATCGAAATACATTTTTAGAGAAATGAAATGGGTTGGGTCACAGCTGAGCACCTTCCTCTGATAGTTTCTACCCTAAAATATAAAATTTGGCCCAAATAATGCCAAGATGCTGGGGAATACAAATTTTGAGACAGCCAATCGATTTTTCATAAATCGATTTCTCGATTTTTCATAAATGGATTTTTTGATTTCTCATAAAGCGATTTTTCATAAATCGATTTTTCGATTTTTCATAAATTGATTTTTCGATTTTTCATAAATCGATTGCAATCTAAAACCCTCAATTTGAGGTTTACAATTCGTCATTTTGAAAATCAAAGAAAAATTGCATTTAGCGAAGAAAATGAGGATTGACGACATCACAAAAGCTGGTGAGGCGTTTAAAGGAAGGCGTTAGATTTTACGAAGATTAATTCTAGAACTATCTCTTCGAATAGACTTTACCCCTCCCCCCTCCCACCCCTTTTTCCAGCTCATTTGGGGAAGAGTTGGGTTTGGACTGGGATGCAAATAAACTAGAAGCGACTCTTAAGTCTCAGTGAATAATTTTTTTTAATATTTTGAATTTGAATTAATAATTCTGTAATTTAATAATTTTGAATTAAGAATTTTGAAGTAATAGCCTACCCGACTAACTAATAACTTTATTTAAGTCGAATCTTCTAAGCAAATACACGTGTGTGGCTTCAGGCTAGGACAAATTATTTACTAATTTTTGGTAGCCTACACTTTTCGAAAAAAAAGTTTCAAGTCCAGAAGTAGAATATTCCAGCCCTTTCGGAAATCAAGTGCCGATGATGGCATATTTTGTTCTGATGTCAATAGTTTTCAATAGAAACCTGAGCTTATTCGAGCACAGTAATGATCGTCTATTTTTTATCTGTCTTGACTTTAACATCATCAGTATATCTATTTGCTTTTAATTGTTTGATTACTGAGTTGATAAATGATCTCATTTAATGATGTGTCCTAATTTTATGTCTTTTTTATACATTTTTTCTCTCCGTTTTTCAGTGTTATTTTTAACGTTAGTATTGTGTTATCGTAAGGTTTCTGTATGGTTGATTCTGTATGGTCTGTATGGTATGGTATGGTTATGGTTGATAGCTATTCTGTACAGTTACTGTTATTTTTATTTTTACTCCAACATTGATATTATATTGTTTTTATTATTATTATTGTTATTATTTTTTATTTTTTATTGTTACTGTCATCATTTGATAAATAGCGAGCGTTAATAACCTTTATTTAAGGTGTATGTTTTTGGCAACTTCAGTCCAAAAGGACAAGATTTTGTTCCACTTTTTATAGGTGTTTAGCTTCTGCAAAAGGCCACCCAGAGGAAGCAAGAGGGTTGGGCTTCGCCCTTCCCCCATCTTTGGAGACCAAAATTGAAAAAAATTGTTGAACTTTGTGTTATTCAGAAAAAGATACAGTGTTTTCCCGGTCAAGAGCAAAGTTTTTTTTTTAAACTTTTTTTCTTTTAAAAAGCGAAGCTTTTTTCAAACTTTATCCCCCCGAGAAATTTTTCCGCAGAATTTTCCCGAAGTTCCCCAATTTGGGCTAATGTTTTTGGCTATTTCAGCTAGTGTAATACCACAAAATCTGGCAACTGTGTACTGTATATATAACCTATTTATGCTTTGTTACTGATAATTAAACTATAGGTATGAATTCCTCTACAGAAAATGCTAGAAACAAACTTTTTATTATTTTGAATCTAATTTTTGCTAATTACAAAAAGTCGTCGCCATATATTCAACTGAAGAAATGACCTTGGCCTTCCTAAAAGGCATCTATTGCAAAATATTTGAAATATTTATGTAAGAAAAACATGTTTTGTAAATAGCAAAGCAGATGGGCATTTATTTTACTTAATTATGTGTACAAATTTGTCTTATCTATGATAAATCTCATTAATATATCTTATATATTTAGCAAGAAGGACCTACTTTCTGCTACCCGGTATACATCTCCTAGTGCTATGTGTGCTGCGAAGCTCCGCCACGCTTTGCTCAGTTTTCAACACGCGTGACGCAGTTTCCGCCATGCTTTGCAAGCGCAATGTGGTGTACGTGATTGATTAAAGTGGGCGCCTTCTTGATATTTAGTATATTTATGAATATGAAAAAATATTTAGGTCTATGTTTGATTTAAATTTGTTATAGTTAATCAGTTTATTCTAGTGCATTTTTTTTTATTTTAACCTCTTTTTTCAGGTTTGAAGCTGATAAGCGTTCTTAGTGACATTAGGTAAGTCTGTTTGTTAATATTTTATTCTGATCTTAAAAATATTGGAAGTTTAAATTTGAAAACAACTTCCGAGGTCCTAGTTTGGGGTTATGGATCCTTTTCTGGATATTTTATCAATCTAGCAGAAAAACATTTTCAAATTCAAGAGAAACTATATCCTGGAAGAAGAAGGAGTGAGTTGGCTACTAGAAAACAGCTTCTTAGGCTGGGGCGCAGTTGCTCCTTCCAGACCTGATTTTGCCCATTCCTCTCCCCTCTAGTCCTAATCTCCCCCAGATTTTTGTTTGCTCAATCAGACAGTTTGAAGCATAAACAGTTTTTCTGATTCTTTTTGTCAACAAACAAAGAAAAGAGGACACTCATTGTTGACTATACAAAAAAAATTTTTTTCTTGTTTTCGAGGTGAAGGGGTAGGGGGGGGGGGGGCGGGGCAAGTTACCTTTATGTTTTTTTACAATGGTTATTTCAATGGTGTATTTTTCGTTTCGATTCGACGCCATTTTCGAGGTGTTTCAGGCTAATTTTGAAATCCCATAAATCTGTTTTCAAAATAACATTTACTATTAAAGATAATCGAAATCCAGAATCAGCTACAAATGAAGTTGTTTCCCACTAGAAAGCTTTTTTAAGTGCGTTTTTATTTTTAGTGACTATGGGCCGTGGTGGGTTCTTTACTAGGTTGCAGCTATCACTGCAACTATAACTATGATTATATAATTGTTTTGTTATTCACCTTGTTATCCACACAAACTGCCTACCACTCAGTTTGCCTTATT
This sequence comes from Artemia sp. Kazakhstan ARC1039, assembly GCA_029168905.1. NCBI lineage: Eukaryota > Metazoa > Arthropoda > Branchiopoda > Anostraca > Artemiidae > Artemia > Artemia sp. Kazakhstan ARC1039. The sequence continues at coordinate 10,566 of JAQQPU010014374.1, read as the reverse complement.
TCTATCCTTTCCCTTATTGGATTCTTGCTAGTTCATTCCGCTTTAGGCTTTTTATTGGAAAATGACTTTGCCCCTTCCAGTTTTTTTTTTGTATTTTTGACTATGTTCCCAACCAGTGTAAGCTGCAATTCGATTTCAGACAGTTTCATTTTGACAGTGTAACATTGAAACATAAACTCATTGACTAGAATCGAGTAAAACTATTCCCTCAACATAGGTGCAAAGAGTCCTTATCATCCTTTACACAATCGGTCGAAGCTACTGTAGCAGGTAGTCCAAAAATAGTTTCCGCGAAAAAAGTAAAATCCGAACGTAATTTCAGAATGAAGCAATATGAAAATTTTCTGTCATTAAGTCACTAAGTTTTCTGTCAGTTTTCTGTTTTCTTTCAGTTGTCAGTTTAAGTTGTCAGTTTTCAGTTTGTTGTCAGTTTTAGTTGTCAGTTTGTTAGTTTTCTGTTTTATGTCAGTTGTCAGTTTTATGTTTTCTGTCAGTTTTCAGTTTTCTGTCACTAAGTTCTGAATTTGATGTTAGTTTTGTAACATATAGAACAATAGATCATAATTAATAGAACATAGAACTAAGCTCCATGTCATCATTAGGCTTTTGAGGAGATTTGTGTTTATATGTGTCGGATTAACGACGCTTCTTGACTATTAAGGTCCTTGGGTCAGCGCTGAAGTGTTTTCCTACAGTCGGGTTCGATCTCTGGATCCCGTATTACCAAGCTAAGGGGAAACCCACTGCCCCACCACATGACTTTTCCAGATTTGTAATCACACGTTTTAATGGTTTCAAAATGTTTGCCAATTTTGACGGTTGAACTATGGAACATTTCAGTAAAGGGCTAGACACCCGTAGCTGATTTCGGGAACTGATTTCAGCATCAGTGGACAAACGATAGCGGTAAGAAAAATTCGTTCGAAGAAAAATTTATTGCGTGAGATTTTCAAAACAAAAAATCATGGACACAAATAGTCAAATGGAGTTTATTAATAGTTGCTTGATTGAATTCAGCTCAGTTCTCAGTTTATTTCTCATTAGTGGGGTCTTTCACCAAAGATACCTCTGGCTGACTATTTATTTGTATTCCTATTTTTTTGTGATGATCATGATGAAAATCAGCGCTGATTTTGTAAATCGGCGCCTAAAACTAGAAAATTTTTCAAGCTCAAATCGACGCCGATTTCTTTTAAAATCGGCGCTTATTTGGAAATCAGTTACGTGTGCCCAGCCCACGTTTGCCTGCTCTTGTTGCTTTTAATCGCGACGAGAACGCTAAATAACAAAATTCAGAGACATCTATAATGGTCATTTAAGTAGAGGAAAGAACTGTGTTATAATTATAGCAACACTAAACTAGAGTGCATATCTTGTACGCAAGGATAAATCATTGCGAGACTGAGTGTATTATATAATTTTAGAGAGTTTTAATGTATCTTTTTTAGGAGTTATGGATTTTTATATTTCTTAACATTGGACGTGATCGTCTCTTACTAGGTTGCTAGCTACCGCTGCAACCCGGATAGGTATTGAACAAATTTGGAAATTAAGCTCATAGCGAAAAAATTGAGTTTAAGTTAAAATCAGTCAACTGACTAAGTGCACTACGTAATGTTGTCCATGTTTGGACATATTTGAAAATAATCATCAGTATTAAGCTTAAGCCCATACAAACTGGAGATAAAATTTAAATATGTAAATCTAGTTTTACAGTCAAGTTTATGCGCACTTCAGAAAGATGGCAATAGTAAGGCGTTTCTTTGGCTGACCATAAACGTTTCCTGGGGGTTCTTTCATTTACAGGAATAGTGACATTTACAGGAATCTAGTTTTTGTGTGTTTTACCTTCTCATTCTTGCCCAACTGGATCTTCCCCCTTTTTTGTGATAAGGTGTCAGGAACGTCACATGAATTCTAAAACTATTGCCTACGTTCGAGCACCCCTTATCCCCGTTATCCGGCTAAGCTTAACTTCCCTTGATGTAATTTGTGAAATATACCGACAAATACTTATCCAGCCACGTGCTTGCTGAAGTACTTATGGACAACAAGGCGAGTAACAACAATGATCACGTGTATTCCAGAGTAAACACAACTTATAACCCTGTAAACATAACTCACATACAACCCATAAGGTGTGCCGTTTTTCACTATGGCTGTCTCCTTTTGCTCCCTCTCTTTAATTTTTGTGTTTTTATTTCCATTTTTGAATTGCTTGTTTAGATATGACGTCAAATATTTTAGCTTATTTTGTACTTTCCGGAGTCATCAGGTGTAACGTATCTGACAACTAATCTTTTCTTTCTTTTCTTTCCTTCTTTTCTTTCTTCAGTAGTATCTTGTTCTATTTCCCCTTCTTTTCTTTTTATTTCTTCTTCTCTCTTTTCTTGTTTAGTGGTATCTTAGTTTCCCTCTCACTCTTTTATCTTTTCTATTTCCTGTTCCTTCTTCTTCTTTTGTAGTATCTTATTTTCTCTCTCACCCTTTTATCTTTTCTATTCCTCTTCCTTCTTTTTTCTTGTATCATATTATTTTCTCTCTCTCAGCCTTTTATCTTTCCTATTCTTTTATCTTTTCTATTTCCTCTTCCTTCTTTTTTCTTTTGTAGTATCTTATTGTCTCTCTCACCCTTTTATCTTTCCTGTACTTTTATCTTTTCTATTCCCTCTTCCTTCTTTTTTTCTCTTGTAGTATCTTATTTTCTCTCTCACCATTCACCATCTCACAAAGCTAAGAATCTCAATAGAGCTTCAAGATAGCTAATTTACAGTTCTTACTAGTTTTGGGCCTACCCCCTTTTCTGCAATTTTGACTCATTCAGATTATGAAAAATTCGAACGAGCTAAATTGTCATTAATTTGGTAATCCGATGATAAACTTAAATTTAAACTTCTCAAATTCAATTAATTTCCTAAAAATACACCAAGCCGAACTTTCGAAAAATCAAACCAATATCGAGTATTGCGAGCCAAAGAATATCAGAAACTATTTTCTATTTACTATTTTTAGAATGTAAATGTTCTGAGAGTGTAAATACATAGAAACTTTTAAAAAATTAAATTTTTTTTTTATTTTTTAAAAATTTAAAAATAAATTTATTATTTTAAATGACATATATTCTGTATGTTGAATTGATCTATGCTTGAAGATACTGGGCTCGGGTTTTAATCCCAACTTCAGCAAAGTTGGACGACAGGCTTGTTACCTATCCCTGTAAAGAAGACCGGGCAACTGCAACGTTGAAAATTTGTAATGCCCAATGCGCCATCTATGGCTCTGGAGAATCTTTATAATTTTTTTAAGATGCTATATAGCCAGGTATCTTACCATTGGACAATCATCACAATTCCTTTTTGTTATGAATTCTGAAATAAATAAATAAGTAAAACAACCTTTATTCCATCTTTAAAGACGGGAAAAGGCAATTGACAATGATGTACTGGTTCAACTCGATGTCTTCGATGAGCAAAGAGAGAGTGACGAGTCCCAGTTTTCAGGGCCTGAAGGTGTGGACCTGTCTTCTCCCCTTGATGTTTTTCATGCTGTCTTTAGACAGGTAATCCTATTTGAAATATTATTGTTTTTCAGTGGAGAAAATAATTTTTTATTAAAATTTAATGAAAAAAAAGTTTAGTGACCTGGGCTTGTGCTGCTAATCCATAAAGGACACTTATTTACATCAGTGTATTAGGGTATTACAGTGTATTACACCGAAGACACCAGTGTATTACGGGTATTACAATGTATTACACCGTATACACCAGTGTATTATAGTAGCGGTCGCCAATCTGTGGTCCATGGACCACTGGTGGTCCATGAAAATATTTAGGTGATCCAAGAAGAATAGGGACCATTATCAAACAATGTCTCTTTTTTATGTTCCGTTAACATAAAAATAAACAAAATAAGGAAACATATCATATATTCAAAATTTAAAACTTAAGTTTACTATCATATAGCTTTATTGCAACTGAAAAAGGCTAAAAAAAAAAGAATTGAGATAGGGGTTTAGACACATTAAACGATTTCTGCCGCTGTACATTCTTGAATCTACATACATCTATGAAAGGATGCATTAAACGTTTTCTGTTGCTGTACATTCTTGAATCAGCATGCATCTATGACATGATACATTTCTGTTTGTCTATTTCTGCGAACAAATTTCTGCAAAAAAGTTTCATTCTGTTTCAATTTTCTATCCAGTCTCCAGTATTAATTTAGTTTAGTTCCTATGGGAACTATACGTTCCTGATATTCTACGACTCAGCATAAGCTCCTTGACTGTAAATTAATCCTTATGTGAGCAAGTTTTCTCACAGTTGAAAAATAGAAAGTAAACAGCTATCAATATGAAAATTTTTTAATTAATGGACTCTTCTGAAACTATTGAGTGAAAAAAAAACAAGGACCCATAATGAGTTAGAAAAGCCAAGTGAATATTTTGCACTTTTTGGAAAAAGTGAAGATAAAATAAGTGATGAAAATAGTAACAATAGTGAGGTATATGATTTACCAGAGCATCCACAGTCGGCGTCAGACGACATTACAAAGGACATTCAAAAAGGAGGTGAAAAGAAAAATATGCAAAGTATCAAGAAAATAGGATTCAGACTACCGGAAATTTGGATGTGTTCAAGAACCTGGTAGTGAACTGAACCTAAGACATTTTTGTGCTATTTATCATGTAAGTTTATCTAATGCTGCCCTGAAAACGCCAAACGAAACGTTCACTTGCTATCAAAACACCCAGATTTAGTTGTCAAGCCACTTTAATATTTTCAAAGAGCACAGGAAAGTGGGAAAAAGGAAATAGGGGCTTTATAAAATATAGTTGCTGAAGATAAGTCCCTATTAAGAGCCTCCTTCTTGATAGCACTCAAAATTGCACATAATAAAAAAACATATACGATAGGAGAGGACTTAATCAAACTTTGCATGTTACAAGCCTGTGAGGCTGCTTTGGGAAAACATTCTATCCAAAGACTGAAGTTAATTTCTATTCCTGCTAGCACTTTTAGGTGCAGAATTGAAGAAATGGTTTTTGTTTTCGAAATCCAGATAAGTAGTCCACCAAATAAAAATTATACTTTTAGTGGTCCTTGAACTTTTAAAGATTGGCGACCGCTGTATTAGGGCATTACGATGAATTGTGCCATAAACTAAACAAAAAATAATTTACAACTTGAGAGAAAAATCAACTTAAGAATTCAAAATAAAGACTATTTGTAACTTAAAAGAGTGGAAACTGGCACTAATGTTGAAAAAAAAAAATATCAATGCCATCTAGTGTTTGGCAACAATTGGTATTTTTTCCATATAATAATAAGTATAATTAATTTAGTTAGTGTAATTGTTAAAATTAGGTAGTAATAAGTCTCTAATCTCAGTTCCTGATAGAAAAGCGATTGGTGAGCTTGATTAAATGATAAGTGTCACCAAATGCAAGATGGCAATGATATTTTGTGTCAAAACGAGCACCAGATCCTGCTCTGATAATTTACCTACAGTCTTTGGGTAGAACTTTCAACTTAATCTATTAGAGATGACGGCACCTGAGACCAGGGTACTGGAATAACGTGGTGAACATAGAAAACAGACCTTTTGATTTAGATTTCTGAAGGCCTGCCAGAAAATAATCCTTAAAGAACATGGATGCCAACTAAACAGCTCTGTCAGGTATGCCCTGGTCTACCTGTAGATAAATAAATAATAATAAAATAAATAATTAAATTATTAAGAGTCACCGTGTCTTGTGTTTGTGCTTGAATTATCATTTTGGGCTTGCTTAAGAACAACAGTAGTTGGTCAGATGTGAGTTCCTTCCCTCTTTATTTATTTTATTTTAAAAATTGTGTTTTTAATTTTTCTAAGTTAGATTTTTTCTTCGTATTTTTTCTTCACCTGTTTCGCACTGATAAAGGCTTCCCGAAGTGAAGCTGAAATTCCGTATATTCAATGTTATTTGTAAGAAGTTGTTTTTTTCAACGTTAAGATTCATTTAAAAGTTTTACTCTTTTCCAATATTTTCCTTTAAGTTTCCTAAATACCAGAGATCTATTTGTTTTATGTATTTTGTTATAATACCTTTACCGTGCCGGAATAGCTTTTTTGTCCCTGGTCTCTGTTTTTCTGTATTTTGAATTTAAGTGTCTGACTAAATTCTGTTGCATATAAGTTTATGAGACCTTCTTCTAAGCATGCCCCAGTGGATATTTACCTTCCTCCTTCTCCCCCTTTGAAGACGGAAAATACAAGAAATTGCAAAATTTGCAACTTTTTTAAACCTTGGCCTTTCGCTGCTCCCCTCAGAAACCCTTTGTGTGAATTTATTCCCCTGCAAATCTTTAATCTTAGAATGGGTGTCCTCTACCCAAAAAAAAAATTATCCCTCCCTATCCCTCCCTAGCTTGTTTGCAAGAGTAATGAAATGTTGGGAGCTTGGTTTTTACTAAGATTTAAACAGGAATATATCTCATTTATCTATTTCACATAATTTTTAACGTAATTTTGTTTTCCAGTTGAGGAGGAAGGCATTGACTCCACTGCTCAGCCCAGTGGCGGATCCAGGGGGTTGAGGGGGGTGCCCCCTCCTAACGTAGTCTAAAGTAGTGTAATTTACTTAATTAACGCAAGTTTGCGTTAAATAAACTTGCTACTGACGCAAGTTTATCGGATTAAACTATTTTGTCCCTCCCCCCTTAAAAAAAAATCCTGGATACGCCCTAACCCAACCTCCCCCTAGGAGCATAGCTCTTTGTTAACTCTTGGTATACAATTTTGTCTCAGTATTTTGTGTTTATCACTAAACCTTCTCTTATATTTATCCTGCATGTTATGGTAAGTAGCAAATATAAATGATTAATGCATGAACGCCTGCATGCAGGGATTTATTTAGGTTGGGAGGGGGGGAAATATTTTTAGGGATGTCATATTTTGGAATTTTCGTCAATTTTGTCGGTTTTAGAAAACCGTTATCGCCTAATAGCATATATATCGGCTAACAGTTTTATCATGCGCACGCATTCTATCAAATAATTTTAAGCAATAATTAAACATGAATTTTATTTTGGACGAGGTAGATATATAGAAATGTTTTAAGAGAATTTCAGAGTCTGAAGATTTTGTTTGATGGTTATTTCATGTTACTTCATCTATATGGGATAATAAAGTCTAAAGTAAAAAGATAATGAATTATCGCCAAGCGTGTAAGTTAGTCCATTGTATTGGTTCTGGCTAGTTACTGCTACTGGGGAATCTTGGGTTCAACTCTTGTACCAGCAGCGATTTCTGAAGCAATTAACTCCAGTGAGTAAACTAAAGTCGCCAGCTCGATTGCTTGGGCTCGTTTTTGTCATTGCGACAATTATCTTCAGTAAAATTAAAGCGTAGTATCTATGCGAATCTAGTTAAAATGACGAACTGAACTTTGAAAACAGTCGTTGCCTATCTATGATTTATTAATATAGAGGGCAATTAAAGCTATAACACTGAAAATACGAGATTTTTAAACTTGTAGCTAAGTTCGTGTAGCTTAAGAAGGTAATTTTTATTTTATCATAGAATTCTGGTACATTTTCTGACCTTTTTAAGATTTTGACAAAATATCAAGGAAATTTTATCTCATGTGTGTATCGGAAACCGCTAAAAACAAAGAATTTTCATAGCTAATGTCTCAAGAATTTTCTCCTTTTTTCGGTAATTTACCATTTGTTTTTTTAGGGAGCTTTTGTGCTGTTCATAGAGAAATATTATTGGCTATGCAGGTAATAATCACTAATATAATAACATAATTTCTTATATTAAAAATGAAGCATAACATAGATTTAGTTTGTTTAATATAAAATATAAGTCTAATTCATAATTTAATTAAAAATATATATCTATATCTAGTGTCGATATTATAAAACATAAGTTATATATAAGACATAACATAAGATAAATTAATTATATTATGTTATATTAATTATGTAATATACTATAATTACATTATCTCATAAAATCGTTATAAATTAATTATATTATTATATAAACAGTAATTATAAGTGTAAAAAACATAATATGATAATATAAAGCACTAATATGATTCTATGGTCACAGACTGAGACTAAAATTAATACAACAGTTTTTACTGATATCATTCAGGTTTGATGGATGCTTCTTTTGCTGGGGAAGATGTGAATAGGTGCATATTTCGAATGAATAGGTGTGATAGTAATTGAATTGAAGCACCTTAATTGGGTTAATAGTAACACCCTCATTCAATGAAAGCCACATACAGGGGCGGATCCAGGATTTTTTTAGGGGCGGGGGGCGCAAAATAGGTTAATCTGATAAACTTGCGTTAGGAGCAAGTTTACTTAAAGCAAACTTGCGTTAATTAAGTAAATTACACTGCTTTACATTACTTTAGGGGGGCGCGCCCCTCTCGCCCCCCTCTGGATCCGCCACTGGCCACATAGTTTTAAATAGATCTGAGGACGAAGGGGAATAACTGCACCTGAGGCTAGGTTGCAATGTCAAGCTTTTTATTGTCTTCCTCTCGCCACAAGGTTATCAACACCCCTGGTAATGCCCTACACTGATTATTTTTTTATTCTATTATCCGTTTATGCTCAATAATAATCTCCTAGCATCAAGGGGAATCACGGGCCAAGTTGATGGTGGTAACAACGACGATTAAAAATTAAAAATTAAAATTGACTCCTATGTTTATTGGAGCCCCTGTGCCATATGACACTGCAGCAGAGCCCAGGTCACATCAATTAGTATGGGGGTTGCTGATGCTCTTCTACTGGTTTTGGCTGTTAAAGGAGTTAAAGCGAAAGGTGAGTAAATCGACTCCAAGGACACGTTCTGTGAATGAAGGATGACTGCCAAAGTCGTCCTTTTTGGCCAACAATCTTGAGCAAACAAAAACGGTTCCTCCTTGAATGGGGCTGGAAGAGGTTGTAGAGAAGGATTTATTAGTAATTGGGGTACTTGTGTGATAAACCCCCTACCGCTCAAGTTGTTCATTCATTGACGCATTAAAGAACCGGTTTTTTTCGTTAGTTTCTTTCAGCTTAGCGTGAGACAAGACAAATAGAAGTGACAGAATAGATGGAAAATATATAATTTGGGCTATATATTTGCACATTAGGGGTGGGGGGTGAGTAGAGATGCCTTAATGAGTCCTACTGGGAGTCCATATATGGGCATAGAGTCATTAGTGAGAATGATTGCGTAATCGGTCAATGACCTCTTTCTCCAGGTGTGTTTTTGGCACGCCCTCAGCGAATGCCAAGGTCAATGTTGTTATTGTTGTTTTTGGCACGCTCGAGGCGAGTGTTATGATCCAGAAATAGTACTTGTTATTGTTGTTTCCGGGCAAGGTTAATTAATGTCTGACAGATGACGTCAAGTTAATTAATGTCTTTGTTGTATTTCCAGAGAGAATGTTTCCGAGGCAAATTTTAGATCACACATGACAGATGATGTCATGATTGATTGATTGACATGAAAGGGGAATTAATTTGTTGTTTCTGAAGAGAATTGATTTGACACGAAAGGGAATTAATTTGTTGTTTCTAAAGAGAACTGTCTCCGAGCGAATGTATAGTTCTTAGCGATGAAGAGACTGATTCACGAAAGGGTTTCCAAATAATTTAAAATGCATTAGCGCAGAGATGCCAAACAAAAGGAACATGCTGAAATTCCGTTTGGGGGGTAATTTTGGCGAAACCGTTTTAGCTATTTTATGGAATTATTTCGGCGAAACACTTAGAGACATTATAAAATATGATTTTTGAAGAGATTTTGGAGGAGGATTTGAGTGTGGTCGTTATAATACACAAGTTTCATTTGAACAGTGTTGTGAGGTCCTCTACCCCAACCCAAAGGGCCCCGATTGCTCTACCCCAACACAAAGGGCCCCGATTGCTCTACCCCAACCCCAAAGGGTTCCGATCCCTCTACCCCAACCCCGAAGGAAGCCACCGGTCTTCAAAGGTCCACTGGGCTCCCAAAGGACCCCCCCGGACCCCCAAAGGCTATCATCCTGTCCCCAAATGCCCCCCAGGCTCCCAACTGGCCCACCGGACCCCAAAGGGCCCCCTCCCGGACCCCAAAGGCCCTCCCCCGGTCCTCAAAGGTCCCCCAGACCCCCAAAGGCCCTCACCGGGCTCCCAGGGCTCCCAAAGGA